>JARFJB010001652.1:1810000-1812530 GCA_036346205.1 Vesta saturnalis
GTGGTAAATTTTAAATTTAAAGAAGGAGAAATCTCTTGAAGTAAATTTTAAATAATTTATCTAATTAAAATCCATGTTCGGTTCTCATATATCAAAATAAACCATTAGAAAACTTTATATATTAATAACGCATTTTAGTTGAACTGGAATGTAACTACCTTTTTTTACTACTAACCTGACAAATCACCATTATTTACACTATATGAGAAGTAATATTTCTCTCCCTAGGTAAATAATGATAAAAAAAATATCTAGGTAAATAATGAAACATTTTCTATATTTTTAATGAAATGAACAGAAACTTATTATTAACCTAATTCTAAGGCAAATAATAATAAACTTCAAAATTCAACACTGGTAAGATGATGAAAATTATAAAGTTATAAATTTTATAAATTCAAAGCCGTCTTGGTAGTGGAGCAAAAACAATTTTCTTTGCAGATAAAGTACTTTTTTTGTGTATCATAGCGAAAAATTTTATTAAGAAAAGCTGTTCAGAATCGAAAAATAATAAAAACTGTAAAATTTGAAAATAATCGGGACAATTTCATGAAACCGTTATTTTTATTTGTTGACAACTACAATCGATTAGATCTAGGAATCTATGCATACAACATTTCAAACAATATATTGTCATTTGTTTACAAACAATACTGATTGCCATTATTGTGAAATTTAGTAGTGGATTTTTGTTCTTCTTCTAATTCAAATTGTTTATTATTGTAATTATCTAATCAATGACATTTCAATACTTGTCATGTAACAGTACCGTCTATTTGTAATCAATAACAAAAATAATTAAGAAAAAAGAAAACGTACATTAAATAGTAAAAAGAATAACTACTCTAATTCGAAATTCTTTGTATACATTTCTTAGCATGTCTGGGGTGATTTCATTTACGGCAAATATTCAATATTGTGGTTCATATCCGTTTGGTACGCTTTATGTTTTAGGTAGCCCCATATAAAAAATCCAAAATTGCTAAGTCGGGAGAACGGGGCGGAAAGAATATCGGTCCATATCGTTCTATCCATCGTTCCCGAAAATATTCATCCAGTCATTCTCTTATTAGCAAAGTCGAATGTGACGAACAGCCATCATGCTGAAAATAAATTTTACGCCTTTGCTCCAAGAGAAAGTTCTCTAATTCTGGCTATAAAAAGTTGTCTAACAAATCCAAACATACTTTCTGATTTAATCACTCATCCAGAAAATACGGTCCAATTATTCTGTCTAGTAAAACAGCACACCAAACATTTACCTTTTTAAATAATTGGCTTTTACAATGGATCCTGAAATGAGGATTTTCACTAGCAGTTTTGTCGTAAACGTTGCTTCATCCGAAAATAAAATATTATAGTGAAAAAAAAAACGGTCATCCATAATTTTTCCACCAATCAAGCCTAATGTCATAATCACAAGCTTTTAATTGGCTTTTGCTAAAACCAATCTCAGCTGCTCTTCTTCGTAAACACAACCTGGGATTTTCGAATAATGAATGAATAGCTAAGGAAGTAGCTGCATCGTCTCATCGAATTTATTTATTAATTTTTGTGGTTCCATTAACCGTAATGTGTACATCTGGATATTTTTCATTCAATAGTTGAATTGCATACCTGTACGAAACACCCCCAATACCGTAGTACTTCACAAGATAAATTCTTTCTTATCAGTTATCATTGTAACAGAATGACACTTTGAAATATGTATTATTGAAAATTGACTATAACACGACAATCAGTGTTGTTTGTAAACAAATGACAATGTATTGTTTGCAATGTTGTAGGCAGAGACCCCTAGATATAATAGATGATAATTATTATTTTTCGATTCCAGCTTTTCTTAATAAAATTTTGCTTTATGATACACAAAAAAAGGTACTTTACCTGCAAAGAAAATAGTTTTTCCTCCACCACCAAGGAGGCTTTGAATTACAAATATTAAAAATATGATTAAAATTCATTAACAATGAAGCAAGGCTGAATCTGAAAAAATCGTTTTGAAATTCCAAGATGTTTGGTCATCTACACCTCTAATGAACTCAATCACTGTATATAATAATTACAATAATAATTGTACTTTTTACTTTACAGTGGCAAAACGATCATTTTTTATGTTATAGTTATAGTTATTACAGTGTTGTGATAACATATATTTGGTAGAACATTTACTTCAAGGTCTAGGAAAAAACACAGCAAAAGACCTGGACATACCGAAAGCTAAAATTAAGATTAAGACGGCTCGTTGTGCCGTTTTTAAGTATAAGATGCCAAAATCTATTTAAACGGAGATCTTCTTACCTATTGAAGTTATTAGGGTGTTTATACATCTCAATAGCTTCACGTTGTAAAATGAATTTGTCTTAACAATATTTCCATATTATCAAATTGAATGTCATGATTTAACAATCTCATATGTTCTTTACGTCTTGTATCACAGCAGTGTTTTGTAGTTACAATGTAAGTTTTTCCACCAGAACAAGACAACTTATACAAATAAATAATAATAGGTTTGAAACACCTTTCGGTG
>JARFJB010001653.1:0-11750 GCA_036346205.1 Vesta saturnalis
ATGACTGTAATTTTTTTTGTAAACGTCATCTAAACGTACTCCAAAAGTTACCTTAATAATATATTTTCATAATTTTAAATATTTTATAAATAAAACTTTTAGAGCCAAAATTAAAATCGGCTATTTTATTATTTTGACCCATGTTTCAACAACGGCAAAGTAAATGTAAATTTTGATTTGTGATCTAAATTATGATTAAATTGAAGATCATTCTTGTCTATTTAACTGAACCTCTATCACTGCTAATACGAAAAAACATTTAATATATATATATATATATATATATATATATATATATATATATATATATATATATAATACTCAATCCAAATACCAATGCTTTTGTTTGGGCTATATTACACGTTGATTTCTTTCACTTAAGTTGATAATATTAATTTTTAACATAAGGGACTTTTAATTTTTTAGGATTTACCGAGTTTCAATTACACCAGTTATGTACTTCTTAAGCTATCGTGACTTCGACAAACGCATACACGCACGCGCGCACACACACACTCACACACACACACACACACACACACACACACACACACAACACACACACACACACACACACACACACACACACACACACACACACACACACACACACACACACACACACACACACACACACACACACACACAAACACAGACATACGCACGCACGCACACACACACATACATACACACACACACACACACACACACACACACACACACACACACACATACACACACACACACACACACACACACACACACACACACACACACACACACACACAAATACACACACACACACACACCCACACACACACACACACACACACACATACACACACACATACACACACACCGCGCACACACACGCACACATAACACACACACACATACACACACACGCACACACACACAGTCATACACCACACACACATACATACAGACACGCGCGCCCACACACACACACACACACACACACACACACACACACACACACTACACACACACACACACACACACACACACTCACACACTCACACACTCACACTCACACACTCACACACACACACACTCACACACTCACACACTCACACACTCACACACTCACACACTCACACACACACACACCACACACACACACACCACACACTCACACACTCACACACTCACACACCACACACACACACACACTCACACACTCCACACACACACACCACACACTCCACACACTCACACACACACACACTCACACACACACACACACACACACACACACACTCACACACTCACACACCACACACTCACACACTCACACTCACCTCACACACTCCACACCCACTCACTCACACTCACTCACCACTCACTCACTCACCACTCACCACACTCACACTCACACACTCACACACCTCACACACTCACACCCACCACACCCACACACTCACACACTCACACACTCACACACTCACACACTCACACACTCACACACTCACACACTCACACACCACACTCACACACTCACACACTCACACACTCACACACTCACACACTCACACACTCACACACTCACACACTCACACACTCACACACTCACACACTCACACCTCACACACTCACACACTCACACTCACACACTCACACACTCACACACTCACACACTCCACACACTCACACACTCACACACTCACACACTCACACCACACCCACACACTCACACACTCACACTCACACACTCCACACACTCACACACTCACACCCACACACTCACACCTCACACACTCACACACTCACACCACACACACACTCACACACTCACACACACACACTCACACCACTCCACACTCACACCACTCACACACACACTCACACACACACTCACACACACTCACACACACCTCACACACACTCACACACACTCACACTCACACTCACACTCACATCACACACACTCACACACACACCACATCACACACCACACACTCACACACACTCACACACACACCTCACACACCCACACACACACCACACACTCACACACTCACACTCACACCTCACACTCACACACCACACACTCACACACTCACACACTCACACACCCTCACACACTCACACTCACACACTCACACACTCCACACTCCACACTCACACACACTCACACACTCACACACTCACACACTCACACACTCACACACTCCACACACTCACACACTCACACACTCCACACTCACACACCACACACTCACACACTCACCACACACTCACACACTCACACACTCACACACACACACCACACACTCACACACTCGCACAATCACACACTCCCACACTCACACACTCACACACCCACACACCCTCACACTCACACACTCACACACCCACACACCCACACACTCACACACTCACACACTCACACACTCACACCACACACTCACACACTCACACACTCCACACTCACACCACACACCCACACTCCACACTCCACACTCACACACCACACCCACACCCACACTCCACACCCCCCACCCAACACTCCACACCCCCTCCCACTCAACCTTTATAAATTACATCAAATTAACTCCATTTCTATACTGCAAGCTGTCACTGTTTACTCTTTTAAGTCCAAGGGTGTCAATTTAGAAATAGGACTGAAATTTAAGTTTTAGGTTCTTGTAAAAAAATCTGCTTAAATCTCCCTTATACAAAGGAAAGTCATTGTATTTTCATTATGATAAAAGAAATTTTAGTTCACATATGCATAAATGCCATTTAATGATTAAAACAATAACGACTGCATTAAAACCAGTAAATTGCTTTTATTTAGGATCATTTTACTGTCATTGATCTTTTCCAATAAATTTTCTTTATACGTTGTATATAGGCCAATTTAAAGCCCAACGTACGGAAGGGTTCCATTTCCTTATGGGAGATTTCGAAAGGTCAGATAAAATTCGCGTTATCGAACCGCGCCCAGATACAGAGCCAATAAGGAACCATTATGGGTTATAGAAGAGAATACCGAAAACTAGTGCTACAAAAGTTCTCTACGTTTACTTAAAGAATAACATATTCACAACGCTAAAGTCTTTATTTTTAATTATACAGTCTTAAACCTAATACAACTGTGAGATACTTATAACATACACAGCAGCGTCTTTTCTTCTTACTTGTAAAAGCGCTGAGGTAATATATTTAAACTCATCCTTCCCAAAATGTCATGCTTTACTACACTATTTTTACATATCGCTAATACACAGCTTCATCATTTTGCTTTCACTACATAACACTCCAAATCGAGTTTTATTTCTTACTTGTTTTATTAACGTCTCCAACCTCTTCTTTCACTCCTCCACACTTTTCCTGTACTTTCACCTACACTACTACTTTCGTCATTGCTGCTAATCAAGAGTATACTGTGCACACAATGGGGACTTTTAAACCCTAACAATCATGGTTGCCAACACTACTTTCTATTCTAGCTTTTTCAAACATAGTCATTCTTCTCAAAAGCGGCGCAGAATTCATCATTTTCACGGTCAGCACCCCTACATCATAAGCCTCGTTGACACAGTACCTATAACTATTGGAAAAGCTACCTTTACCCCTAAAGTAGGTGATTTATAGAAACTACCACCTTGGCACATAAACCCCAAAAGTCATTACTTTTCACAATCACACTATCACTTTCACATTCTCACAATTTACTGATCCACCTTCCATTCACAATGGATTTCTAACCCCACCATACTCCATTCACATTTCAAACACATCATCACCTATCACTCACCTCACAGATCATACTACAGCTCGACAAACCTTCAACGCTCACCTTTGACACTCATCACTACACACACTCCACACCACACTACACCTACAACCCACCTTCTTACACACACCCCATCATCACACTCTCCATCACACTTCACAATGTCACCTCACACACTCACGCTACCACGACACCACTTCACACACGCACCCTCACAACAGCTCACCCTTCGGAACACCTCACACATCACACACCCACACTACACAACCATTGCAAACTCCTTCCCAACATCACATCACACACTCCACAGCTCACACACCCCCAACAGCATCACTCTCATACATTAACACTCCTCACACTTCCACACTCACATCATCACACCATCCACATGACTTCAACCACACCAACTCCATACTTTCTAACACATGCACCTCACACATCACACCACTACACACTCACCGCAAACCCCTTCACACGGCACCTCTACGAAACACTTACACTTGGACACCACTCACAGCGTACGACCTAACACCCACCTCATACATCCACATCTCACCTACCCATCTACACACTGCACCCACATCTACAGCTCACACACTATTCACACATCACATTCACAAACCTTACACTGGAACCCTGCGACAATCCACACTAACATAACCATCACCATTTACATCACCTCACACTCACCCTCACATACATCCCACACAACCTCACACTCACACTCTCACAACGTCACTACATCGAACACACTCAACATAAACTGCCCACCTCACATACACCCACATCACATTCCATCATCATCACACGTCCCAGTCAACACTCATCAAGTCGGAATCGCCTACACATCTCTTACATCTGAACCTTCACACTTCCACCCAACACTCACATCACAACCTACATCACATCACACATCCCCATCACATCTTTCACACAAACCTATTCATCCAACATCCACCATCACCTCACACTCACACCACCACACTCACACCTCACACTCACACCTCACACCCACACACCACACTCACAACACCACAACCACACACACACCACACACACACACACACACCACACCCACACACCCACACCACACACCACACACCACACCACACACCACACCACACTCACACACCACACACCACACACACACACACACACACTCACACACCACACACACACACTCACACATCACACACTCACACACACCACACACACACACCACACACCACACATCACACATCACACATCACACACCACAACACACACCACACACCCACACATCACACCCACACACTCACACACCACACACCACACACCACACATCACACACACACACACACTCACACACCACACACCACACACACACTCACACACTCACACACTCACACACTACACACCACACACAACACACACACACACCACACACTCACACACACCACACACCACACACCACCACTCACACACCACACACCACACCACCACACCACACACCACACACACACCACACACCACAACCACACACCACACACACACCACACCAACACACCACCACACCCACCACACCACACCACAATCCACCCACACCACACACACACCCACACCACACCACCACACCACACCCACACCCACACCAACACCACACCACACACACCAACCCCAACAACACCAACCCACACACAACACCACACCACACCACACCAACCACACCAACACCACACTCAACTCAACCAACACCACACCAACCAACCCACACCCAACCAACCCAACAACGCACACACCCACACCACACCCACACCCACACAACACACCAACACGCACACGCACACGCACAGCACACCAACGCACACGACACGCACACGCACACGCGACCTACACACGCAACGCACACGCACACACACACCACACGCACAAGCCACACGACACACACGCACACCACACGACACGACACGCACGCACACACACACACCACACGCACACCACACGCACACCACACACACGCACACTCACACGCACACACACGCACACGCACACACGCACACGCACACACACGCACACCAGCATACGCAACACGCACACCACCACACGCACACGCACACCAACGCACACGCACACACACGACACCATACCACACACACGCAACGCACACGCAACGCACACCACGCACACCAACGCACGCACACGCACACGCACACGCACACGCACACGCACGCACACGCAACGCAGCACACGCAACGCAACGCACACGCACACGCAACGACACGCCATACTGCACGCACGCACACCACAGCAACGCACACGCAACGCAACGACAGCACGCAACATGCAACGCAACGTACAGCACACAGACAGACAGATGAGATGTAACCAATAGATAGAAGAAGAGATGTAAGCAGAAGAAGATAGAAAAGAAAGAGAGACAGAGAGAAGAGAGATGAAGAGAGAGAGAGAGAGAGAATGTAGAAGAGCAGAGAGACAGATGAGAGCAAGCAGAGCAGAGAAAGAAGCAGACAGCAACAGAGCAGAGCAGAGCAGAGCAGATGCAGAGCAGATCAAGAGCAGAGCAGCAGACGCAGACGCAGACGAGACCACCAGACACAGACGCAGCACGCACAGACGCAGAAGACGCAGACCAGACGCAGACGCAGACGCAGACAGACCAGACAAGCAGACAGACACAGACAGACACAGACACAGACACAGACACAGACACAGACAGACACAGTCACACAGACACAGACACAGACACAGACACAGACACAGACACACACAGACACAGACACAGACACAGACACAGACGCAGACGCAGACGATAGATAACAGACGCAGACGCAGACCAGACGCAACAGACACAGACACAGACACAGACAGACAAGACACAGCACAGACACAGACACAGACACAGACACAGACACAGACACAGACACAGACACAGACACACACACATACACGGACTGGACACACACAATACACACACACACACACACACATGACACAGACGACACAGACAGACACACGACATGACATAGACACAGACACAGACACAACACACACACACACACACACACACACACAACACACACACATAAGACATATGTAAAACACACGCATTCACATACACTCACGTACACACACTTACGCATACACGCACGCACGCACGTACGCCCACAGTGCCCGCCCACACACACATACACACACACACCACACACACACGCGCGCGCACACGCACACACGCACACACGCACACACACACGCAACAGTACAAACCACAGCACGCACGCACGCTCGCACGCACGGACGCACACGCACGCATGCACACACGCACACACGCACACACACGCGCACACACGCACCCACGCAATCACCCACGCACGCACGCTCGCACGCACGCACGCACACACGCACGCACGTTTGCACGCACGCACCCACGCACTCACTCTCGCACGTTCGCACGCACTTACGCACTTACGCATGCACACACGCACGCATGCACACGCAGACGCACACGCACCGCACACGCAGGACTTATTTCGTATTTCTTATTGTTGCATTATAGTGCATTCTATAGCTTGGTACTATAGCCTGTTCATTTGCTAAAGATGCAACCTTTAAGAAGCATTGCGTACATTTTTAAACCTTTTTACTTCCAAAGTCTTTTAAGTGTTCTGGATTCAGATAACTTTGATGGCTTAACTTATACAAACCATAAGGTACTTTTTTAGATTTAAAGTAATCATTACGAGTTTTAAGTTTGAAATTAGGTTACCCTACTAAGAGGGGATATCTCTTGTAGTTTACTTCTAACATATCGCCCTAGAACATTTTTATCGAAAATGTCGATTGTAGTGACGCCAGTGGCCTGTACACTCGGTTTTGAGCTTTATTAGGAGCAAGTTAGACTTTTGAAGTTGTTTTTCAGAGAAGTCCATGACCTTGAAGGACCTGGCTTTTTAATCACTTTATATTGCTATGTTACACGTCCAAACCGCACTAGGCGTCGTAGCTTACTAATGTAAGCGGGTTGCCAAGCCAGCTAACAGAGATGGGCGTGGTCGAAATAATAAGTAAAATGAATGATTAAGCTCAAACACCTTACACTCATACTCAAATAGCTCAATTCGGGAAAATATGTCTCTAGGCGCCACCACAATCGAAACTTGCTAAAATAATTGTCTTAAGCTGGATGTTAATTAACCCTACTTGATTGTGGAAAGTAGGATTGTGCTTACTCGGTAAACTCATACGAAGGTTCTAAACAAACACTCGTCCAAAACAATTCAACTCAAACTCAAATAAATTTAGTACTACCCAGGTTATTAAAACTTTTTGAATACACCTCGTATACCAAAACTTCAAAATAAAATTTATCACTCAAATTCATTCAATGAACGGTAATTAATTTTAAAATTCTTAACATGAACGATATCTTTTAAATTTACTTTACTTTATAAAATTTGACATTCGTAAACATTTACGGTTTCAAAACTCAAACTTTTATTATACTTAATGAAATTTAAGACAACAGCTGATCTGTTAATAGTGCATTGCTCTAATGAAACACATGAAAATTTTGTAATCAACCTGGCTAATAAGACTTTCAGGTTGTTCCTTAAATCTGAAAAATTAAAATATGCAAAGCTTACTTTAAAATTGTCAAAACAAGATCACCAATTAAGTAAATGTTACATCTGTGTTTCATACCTGGTTAAATAAACAACAAAATAAAAATTTAACGATAATATATATTGTCCTGCATAAAATAATCAAAAACACAAATATTTACATAAATTACATCAGCGTGGTTGAAAGTTAAACCACCAAGTACCACTTTGCAATCTTACTACTAAAACAAACCATACAATAGACTCAAGAACGATTATCTTTTCGTTTCAAAACTATTTAATAATTTAAACAACTATAGCAAATAAACTAACAAAAGATAATCGGGCTTAAATGAGTTCATAAAATTCTTAAATCTAATTTCTTACTTAAAAATTGTCCATAAATCTTGGCTTTTCTTTCTTCTTTCTTCCGTACAATTATATGTAGTCCATTGGTAATTCCTTAAATTGCCTGAAGCACATTACAAATGCTCAACAAAACTTATTCCTCTGCACTCGCGATTAGTTCACAATGCAAGGTTATTACTCCACAAACATGTAATATACGTTTGGTTGCCTCTAAAATTTCTAGCAACCTTTACACCAAATTAGTCCCTTATACAAATAAACTTTCAATGTCATATAACGTTATTTAAACATTGGTTTAATATACAACGAACGCTTCGTTCACTTAACAGGTGGTCTCATAAATACTTTTAGCGAATCTCGTTACAAGAACACGCGCTGCCTTCACACTTTAACATAACAACTGTTATCTTTATTCAAATCTGCTTACGCACTATTATTTTCTTGAAAATAAACAAACTAATTTTTATCTTCAACTCAATTTTAATATTGTTTGTTTATGAATGTCTTTTCAATTTATCCCCGGTTCGGTAACGCAGTTATTAAACAATTACTGCCTCATTAAAATTTCACAAATATACTCCAACATCATCACCGTCTATCACTCGCGTCTCACCGAGTCTCACAAGCCAAAAGCTAACTCTCCAACTCAACAACAACAAAACTCTCGTCAATCTCTGACTTTCCTATTTATAACTTCAGTCATCCATCTTTAAACATGTCTTCCTTCCGCGTTATATTCTCCAATAATATTCACTCAAAATGTTATCGTTCTGATAGCTGCTTCCCTCTATACAAGCACGCTGTAATTACAATACATCGCCATATTTGTTTTACTTACAAATTTTACAATTACTTCATGAAGAAATCATTTTCGTCATTACATTCATTCAGTAGCCACTCTGAACCATTACGCAACTTTTAACACTTATCTCCAACTTGCGCTCGATCTCGTTCCGCAACATTTGCAAAAATCAGTACAGTCTAATGTCCCAAATTCCATATAACACATTTATTCTCAAACAATTGCACAACATTACAAAACTTTCTGAAATTATCACTTAAACATACCCAATCTTTCTCTACATATTTTCTAAAACATTCTACACTTATTCTTCACATTTTCTAACCAAGTTACCCATTTATCTTCAAACATTCCTTTCTTTATCATCAGCAAAACAGTAGCAATCAGTGAAAGCATTATCGTCCCATCGACAAATTTCTCTTCACATTTACATTCATCAGAATTTAATTATTCCAACACTAAAGTCTTTATAACATTCAAATACACGTATCTACATACAGAATTATATTTCTCGTAAATTTCCAGTGGCGTATCATACACCCACATACATTATACATATACACAAAAAAAATTTTTTTTTTCGTTCAAACTCAATACACTCGTGCTCATAACACGTAATACACGTCATTACAACATCCTACATACAGGGTGCGTCATCGCAACCTGACAGCTAGGCTATGTAAATGACATAGAATACATGATCTGTTTGTAACAAGACCAAAATATCTCTCTTCCTTTCTGTCTCTTTTTCTTGCTCTCTCGCTCAGATGTAATTTCCTATGAAGCTGTCTTTGACTGATACATGCCAGTTCCTATCTTTGATTGAAAACGTATAGTTTCTCTACTATGAACTCTATCCAATATTTTCTGATTGAGAATTTCCTTAACGGCTTGTCCTTTGAAACCAAGAAAACCGTTTGTATTCCTTTTTCGCTTTTAACGATTCAAAAATGATGCAACTCAAACGTTAAATCAACACTGGATGAATCAAAATGCAACAATGCACAGAAACTCAAACGATTTGATATCTGATTGCTTTGTTATTCTATTTCATTTGATATAACGTTTTAGTTTACTATTATAAAAATTTCGCTCAGCATACGATGCACTCGTCGTGTGCGAAGAGATCCTTAAGATAAATAGATCTGATGTAAAGATTGCAGTAGTTTAATTTAACATCGGATTACTATCGTTGAAAGAATTACATTCAACTGTGCATAAACAATAAACTGCCATTTTTACTAAATCACCACCAGTTATTTTAATTTTGTTACAACCGTTCAGTATACATTCGGGGACAATCACCGGACAAATTAGATAATAACACAAGCGACGTAATATGTATTCCTAAATAAGCTAAAATTAACAGTTTTTTTACGCATACCTGAATATAAATTGAATCAAGCGCAATCAAATGCACCAATCAGATCAAAGTCAAACAAAATTCCAATAAGTTGTATAGCGTTAGTAAAATTTGATGATAAACAAACCACATTTTTGTGTTGAAATAACAATTTTCATCGATTTACAACTCTTGAATTTAATCTACCTACCCACGGCGTACAAACTTGGATTAATGTCTACATATTTTACCTCTATGTATAAGAACAGTGTTTGACGAGTTTGACTGTAATGTAGCGCTAATGGGTCCTTGAATAACCACTCAAGTAAACGTATGAAGATATTTAACTGTTTCTATAGCGTACCTACTTTAGCTGCCATTTACTATTATTTTAAAGCAATTAACATTTTTTCTTCTTAAGGCCATTGGCATATTTCACTCAAAACTGTACAAAAAAGATCAGAATAATTTGTATGTTTGTATCAATAAAGTAAAACAGTTAAAGGAATTACGATGCTTTAAAGTGTTTGTCTCCGAGTTGTGTGTAACTCACACGGCGCCCAGCAACAAAGTTCCGTGAGTTATATTTAACTCACATGGAAGTCATATTTTAACTGTAACATTAAAACAAAGCTGCTTATTTGTTCACTTTAAATTAATATTGCACTTAACTTACGATAAATGAATAAATATATTATGCCAGGGTACAGCTAAGAAAGGTGGCCGCCCATACAAGGGCGTAGCCAGGATTTATAAGAGGGGAGGGGGGGCAAACCATGGTCCATGGTCGTTCAAAATGTAAAATTTTAGGATAAAAGAAAAAAATGAAAACAAAACTTTGAGATTTTAATTATACTTAAATTAAACTAATAACAT
>JARFJB010001654.1:0-2500 GCA_036346205.1 Vesta saturnalis
AAATAATAAACGCAATAAACATAAAATTGAATACGCATAATTTACACCAATTTAAAATAAAACCAAACTACGCCAAATATACCATAAATTCATGACTCATCAGTGCTGCCCAAACGTCGTAACTGAATATACTTAAATGTCCAATGAAATAATGCAACAAAATTAACAATATCATAATTCTAGCTGCCACTCTTACCTGCAAGGAAAACATGATACGACTCGCACCAGGATCTAATATCGTAAAATCACCTTGCATGGGGAGGTTCCAATATTAATCATTTCAAGTGCAATTGTAATAATTTTATTAGCAAAATAAATTTTGTTCTACCAGTACATAAAGCAATTAGAGCCGAACACTCATGATATTTTAATAATCCTTTTGTAATTTGCTTCCATTTTGATTCTTTAATAGACATATTAAGAAACGCAACGTCATCATGTCCGATGTCACGGAAAATTTTACGAAAATTTTTAGGTTGGCAAAGCTTGATCCAGAACTGTCATGCATGTCACTCTTACAAAATGTGTCAAAAACAGTATGCGTCCAGTGGAAAACTTTGATGTGAGCAAACTCGCTACCGTATTTTTGTCAATTTCACGTATTACAGGGGGCGTACATGCAAGATTATGGTGACTATTCAACTCACCCTCTCCATGTAAACTATCAACCAATTACAATTTAGTATTTTTTATATTTGCACCAATCAATTGTGCGATAATTCCGCTGGAGGAATATTCCCAACAATTCTTTTCTCTTACTGTGAAATTTAATCGCCTTCCGTTAAAATGTCAAATTGACATAAACTTTGACGTTTAGTTTGTTCGTCAAAGTAATTCAGACTCCGACTACCTTCGAAACTGTTATATAACCTGCAACTTTTTTTAAATTAAAACTAATTAATTAATTCATGACTTGTCAATTGACCGTCAATTTTGTTCGTTGAATAGTCTTTTAAATACCACTCGTGGCCGACGACTTGCATAAATTTTTGTCAAAGTGCTTAATCGTGTATTGCTTCAATTTATATGGAAGCGATAAATACTCATACACTTTGGCAAACAGTTTCGCCAATTCATCGGCCACTAGAGGTATAGTATATCATTATCTTCAATTTTCGAGTTTAGTGACAGAATTTGGATAAAACTAAAGGCGACTAGATCAAATTTACACTTTTAAAATTAAGACCCTACCAACTGCCACAAAAATTCCTAAATCAACTAAAGTAAAAAAATTGTTTAAAAACGGCATAAAAAGGGCAAATTACAATAAATTACATAAAAAAAACGTGTTTCATAAGACCTTAAAGCACTCATTCTTTAAAAAGCTCGTGGCTATTTTTTTAACTTGAATTCGTTCCTCAAGACTAGTCTTATGAAACTTGTTTTTTAATATACTATTGGAAAAGGATTGTATAATCAGGTATGTAACACAATAGTTATGAAAACGAAGAAGAGAGAGCTTTATTGAGTATTCTAACGTAAATAAGGTACAATGGCGAATTCATTATGCATAATTAGTTTAATAAAAGCTAAGTATTTATTTATCATTTTCTAAAACAACGAGTATTTACAAAGTGAACAAAACAACAGTCTTCCAGAGTGCAGTGGCGTCCCAGCCGATTTTTGCTATTACAGCAAATTCTAAAGCTATTTTCACCATTTTCCTAGCCAGATTCACAATAATTAACAAACATTTTTGTAGCACTAATATTTAAAACATTAGTGCTACTAATTATTGATTCTTACGAAGTAAGGTTAAAAAGTATAAATTTAAAAATGGTTGCGTT
The DNA here is from genome assembly GCA_036346205.1 of Vesta saturnalis. NCBI lineage: Eukaryota > Metazoa > Arthropoda > Insecta > Coleoptera > Lampyridae > Vesta > Vesta saturnalis. The sequence goes on from JARFJB010001654.1 coordinate 1,788, forward strand.
CATTTTAAATTGTAATCTTAAATAAATAATAATAATAGCACAGTAATAAATTTACATATTTGATTTAGTGTAAGTGTGTTGTTTCTGCAATGTTAATTAGTGAAATGTATTTCCAAAATCCTTGACTAGTTTCCATTGACCAAGGCATGTTCGTTGATGGAGAATTCATGTTTCTCACATTGCGGTGCATGTATAGGAATGCTTAGCAATACAGCACTTCATAGAAGCTATAGAGTAATGTTTGAAGTTGTTGAAAAGGGGATAAAACGTGTGTTACATTCAGTAGTATGTAACAATACGCCGCCAAATATAAAGGAGCTTTTAGTGCGTATGTGTGTTTGTGCAGGAAACCTACTTTTCCCGTTTTGCACTTAACATACATATAATATAATGTTTTAAAATTAGCATCAAAATATGAAATGGCGCCCCTAAAAGCTTTTCATTGTATTTAAAGTTTTATGTAGTTTGCCATTAAGAATAAAGTTTAACACAGAAAATGAAAGAGGGGGGACAAATAAAGTCAAGTATTGATTTAAGCGAAAAAAATGGTCAAAAGAAAATTAGTATCGTCAAGCAGAACAGTTTGTAGAAATCAGTAGAGTAGAAAATAGATGTCTTAAACCTTAAAACCTATCACTCACCATTTTCTTGTTATACAACCTTTTATAAAATAAAAAACCACACAAATTCTATCGTGAAACGAAAACTTTTAA
>JARFJB010001655.1:0-14881 GCA_036346205.1 Vesta saturnalis
TACCGTCACCTATAACAATGCGGATGTAAGTTATGCCCATTTTATTGATTTGGCTGATTGATTGTTAATTGATTTGTTTGAGATTTATCTGGTTAATTACTTAATTGCTTTGTTTGCTTTGTTTTGGGAAAGAGTCATGTGTGAGATAGAAAAGGGGAAAGAGGGAGGAAGAAACACGAAGAGCAAGAGAGATGTGCATTATCAGCTTCAGAAAATGTTCGTTAGTCTATACGCCCTAGATGCTCTAAAATGTTTTTACCAATGGGGCCAGGGGCCATGATACAAGTTCTACCTTACAAGAACCTCCTTATTAGAATACAATTTTTATGACGGGTCGAAGGCCTACAGCTGTAAGATTAAGTTAGAACAACATACAATTGCATCAAGGGGCCACGATAGGAGCTAAGCTCTACACTTGTCTTATAAGGTTAGGTTCCCACACCATCTCCGGTAGTAAGCGAGTAAAAATAATTAGGGTTGAAAAGGGCCTTCTAAAAGAAAGGATACGGTCTCACACGAGGGTATATATATAAAAAATAAGGGTTGAAAATGCGGTCTCAACGTGGATTTAAAAAATAGGGTGAAAAACACGTCCCCGTAAGCGAGTAAAAATAAGGGTGGAAAATTCGGTCCCCCACGTGGGCGGTCTTGTGACGTCAAATCCAAAGTGGCGGCCAAGGTGTCTCACTTCTACTGAGATTCTATACCCTTCCTTTATCGGAAGTTCGTACTTTTGAGTTAATTCCTCGTATATATCTTCGGGGGTCATATCCTCGAAGGCCTCGAAGTACAAACCCGTGTGTTTTTTCTTTTTTTGCGGTGAAGGTGTGGAACTCAATGTCTTCCTTCCCCATTTATATTTTCGTATCGAGCCAGTTGGCATATGGACTTAAATGGATACTTGTACGGTCTTGTGTGTGTTTAACGTAAAATTTATTTTTAATATCTGTTTTGAGGTTGTTTATAGTTTTATATTCGTTAATTTACCACGCAGTAGTATTGGCGGTGGTGGTTTTTCTTTTTTTTTTTGGTTGATTTTTTTTTTGTTATTAGAGGCATCAGTTTTTTGTGCACCTTCATTTTCATTGGCTATTTCCATGTCGGCATTATCATCAACTTCTTCTTCACTTAGTGCTTCGTAGCAGTTTGTGGTTTTAATATTGTGGTGAGTTAGAGATATTCTTTCGCTTGGTGTGTTTCTTTTTTGTTTGTTCATTTTCTGTCGTAAGTTCTCTTTTTGATGTTTTAGTCTGTATATTGTTCTTAATATCAGTGTAAATTCTATCCATATTGTTTCGGTCACTACCCTGACCGGTTCTATTATTGTTTACATTACCCTTTGGGGTATCCATACCGTTAGGTATACATTATGTATCTTTCGACTTCCAGTCGAAGTTCATTCCATGAGTAACTGCACTACACTAACATTATCTTTATTCTTAATCTACGTAATTGTACGGTGTTTAATACACTACACTAATATTCCATTATACTTTTATAGACAATTAGTTGCTATTATTGATAACCGCAGGTATTGTTTACACCGTTTATTAGACCGGGTTGTTTAAAATCACTTTATGCGTTTTAACAATGGCGCACTTGGTATGGCCGTTGTCTTTGTAAATTGTCCGTTATGAAACATAAATGCTAAATGATGGTATTTATGGGAATACGGTTTTAGAGTGTCAAGTCGATTGGACTTGTAGAAGTGGCCAGGCAATTACAAATTTTGACACATAAAATACAAACAGTGTGAGTTAGATAAAAGCGTGTAATGTGTCTAATATATTTATTATATATATATATATATATATATATATATATATATATATATATATATATATATATATATATATATATATATATATATATATAAATTGCTTCCTGAGTTTCAGGAGCTGTATAATATGCAGTTTTCTTATTCGCAACACATGTAAATTCATTTATATGTATGTATTCCTGATAATGCATATTATGCTTCTAATCTAAAACAAAAATAAAGGTAAAATTGTCTGAATCAACGTAAGAAGTTAAAATAAGTGTTAAAGTGTAAGAAACTGAGACGAATTTAAGAGAATTCAGGGCTTACAAACTTTAAAAGTTATTATAAAGAAATATTATGTTATTAACTTACTTAGTGAAGTGTTTGAAATATGTTCCAACTTAAATTAACATTTTTATATGTAATTTAAAATTAAAATTGACAAAAACCAGGTTAGGATATTCCAATTAAAAATGTGAGATGGAATTTTCTATATTAAACCATAAAAGTGATCGAGACAGTGACATTCTTATGTAGTTAGATCCACAGAATCCATTTCGTTTAGTTTTCTGTGGAAAGTAGATTAATTAGTTAAGTGAATTTTGTACATAAAATTTTGTAAAATATTTAATTTGTAAAAAGGCAAGGAAGTATAGCAAAAGTGGAAATGAAAGAAAAATTGTGTAGAATCCAAAAATGCTTTTAGTTTTAAAATCGGTACATATATAAGAAAGTTATGAGTAAAATTAGGATTTTACAAATTTTAGAAAATTGCTTCACCAATAGAATTAAAGCAATCTTATGGTTGTATTGGCAATATCACTTAGGTAATTTAGAAATCTTCAGAAGCTATATATGCAAGTGAAGAAACAAATCTTGAAAATCTTGACAATCTTTACAATTTTTTTACATTGTTCCATCTGTTCCTGTAAGTGCTAAGTCATAATTGGGTTCGTATAACCTCTTAAAATCGTAATTGCATAGTGACAAACAATTGATATTCAAATCATTTCTTTTTTTGAAAGTAAGTTATTCTTATCCTAACTTAAGTTTTCGGTAATATGTTTTGGAACGACGAGTGGCCGTTATGCCAACGTTAATATTGTATTTTCGTTTATTTTGTTAATTAAAATTATTTTATACAAAATAATCATGCATTATTATTGAGCGAATATGAAAATTTTGATACGGTGCAAGAATACAGAATTCGTTAAGCAACCTAAAACCTAATAAGTAAGTTTATCAAATTCACAATTAAAATAACAGTGCTTAAAATTAAAGTGTTTCGCAAAATATGCAAACCACATACTGACGGATGGAGAATTTCTACTGTAGGGCCGATTTATTTAAGCAACACAATTATAATCGTTATTGTCGTTGGCCTTCCTTCATTGGAGCAAATATGGGAATGGAAAGTAATTTATGATTTGGATATAAACAATCAGTACGCTGATGGTTTCTCGGAGATGGAACCAATAATGCATGGATTTCGAACTACTGCCTATATGGACGTTAGTACATTAACATCGTAATTGGGGGCAGCTAAAATAAGCAGGGAAATTATGTAAGTGTGTGAATTCTATTTATTTGTGGTTATGTTGATTATCATTGTATATTACTTATGTACATTTGTGTAAAGAATATTAGTAATTTACATGCTGGTCTGGAAATAACAAAATCATGTATTGCACTTATGTTGAACTATTATTATAAAAAAAGGAAAGGAAACTTACCAAAAGTAAAATAATTTTAATGCATATAACACAAATTCAGATCGCATGCGCACAACGTGATGTAATTAATTTGATACATGGTGTTTCACTAAAAATAGTAAATGATAAAAAAAGAATTTCCATATTTTTATAAATTCACAATTGGATTTATTTTGATCAAGAACCTCTTATGTTTTATAATTTACAGTAAAATATTTTGATCCCTATAGAGAATCTAGGGCCATTTATTTAAACAAAAATCATAGTATTTGTTATAATAAAGTTATGAGGACATATCGTGCTGAAGTTGTAATAAAACATATAACGATCTTTTAATACATTTGATCTTACATTTATAATATAATACGATTTTATTTAAATCATAAAAATTCATATGAAAACTAATTAAATTTTTGTAATTATGGTAGCCATCATCATAAATATAAATGGTACCGCAAATGTGGGTCAAATGTTAAGTTCATATAAATATGTAGATGAAAGTTTTTATGTTTAATAGAGTTCAGTTGTTATTACAAAGGTGAGCATAGGAAGTTTAAATTGTCAGTTACATAAAAACAGTTACTCTGTATGGAAAGCGAGGATATTAGAGTAACAAGATCAGGTAAGGTGTACGGTTCAAGAGAAATAGAATTTGAAACACAGGAAAATCAAGATACCAAAAACAAGGAGAAGAAAGTGACATGATAGCTTTTCTACGACAAACGAATGAGACTTTGAATAGAAAAATGGAGGAAAATAACATTGGATTAGAAGAGAAAACATAGGCTAGAAAATCGCAGACATGAAAAATGAAAGGATTGAATTGCATTACAAAATAATGGAAGTTCAGGAGAATGTAAACAGGGATATGCACAGATATATACAGGAGGAAAGTGACAAAATGGCATATAATTTACAACAGAATAAAGAACAGATGCAGGAACAATTGGATAGAATGAACTGCAAGATAAATAAAGGAAATTGGAACCTGCGAAAGGAAGTAGCACAGACTAATATAAAAAGAAGAAATGCAAGAAAAATTTATTGAAGTAAATCATAGTTTAAATGAAATAAAGGATAGACAACCAATAAGGACATGTATGGGGGATGGAGAACATATGTCTTGAGGACAAGAAACACCGTATAAGTATGAAGGTAAGAAAAACGTATCGCCCATGATGTTCATAAAGAGCATAGAAGGGTATCTTATCGATATAAAAAGTGACAAACAACGTATGAAGTTGGCAAGATGCTCAAAGGTAATGCTGAACTGTGGTTCAATTTGATAGAGGACCAATGTACAAATTATGATCAGTCCAAGGATATGTTTATACGTCAATACTGGAACGATATACAACAAGAATCGATAAGTGAAAAATTTGCAAGATCGAGGTACCTAATATCAGAACAGAAGTTCCACCAGAATTAGACCAGACAGACCCTGGGGACAGAAGAAAGAAGAATTAGAAATAGGAGAGTTGTTAAATGAAGCTAGAGCAAGATTACTGAAAATTCTGAACAAATATGAGAAGAAGCAAAATGAGAAGGTTAAGAAAAAGGTTAAATTTAAAATAGGTGAACAAGTTATTATAAAACGACTGCAAGTGGCAGATAGGTCTAACAAAATATGTGCAGTTAATCTTCCCATATGATGGACCATACAGAGTGATTAAGAATTTTAATGATCTTATATATATATATATATATATATATATATATATATATATATATATATATATATATATATACATACATATACATATATATGAATTATGAAGAGCGCCCAACGTTTTTATTTTTAGTCGGTAAAGATTTTGGTGTAAAGAAAAAAATTATTTTCTCCTTTTTAGTGCTCTTTCTACTCATAAATAAAAGCGTGCTTTTAAAAAAGTTTCTTTCTTCATAGTATTATTCTCTACTTTTTAGTCTTGTCAGATATTTAAATCGATCTATCACATATTTAAGTATTTAAATCGATTTATCAACCATGCTACACCTATTTTTTTTAAATCCAAGGTCTATGATTTAGTTCATTCATAGTTTGTTTAAAATATTTAGTTATGATTTAATTAATTAAAAAAAAATCTAAAAAAAATATTAATACAGTAAAACGAAAAAAAAGTCAACAACACGCGGTGTTAGACGAGAACCCGTGCTTTCAGCGTGGTATGGCCATACCCTTTCTAAATTCTCTTTTATGAACCATAAATGCTAAAATATGGTATTGTCATCGGGATTACGTAGTTTTGGAGAGTTTCAAGTCGATTGGACTAGTAGAAGTGGTCAGATAATTACAAATTTTGACGCATACAACATACAAACAGTGTGAGTTAAATAAAAGCGTGTAGTCTGTTATAAACTTTATATATATATATATATATATATATATATATATATATATATATATATATATATATATTGAATTATGATGAGTGCCCCACGTTTTTATTTTTAGTCGTAATGATTTATTCATATAGTTATTTTTCTCCTTTTAGTGATCTTTCTATGCATAAATAAAAGCGTGCTTTTAAAAAACTTTCTTTCTCATAGTATTATTCTTTACTTTTTAGTCTTGTCAAATATTAGATCGATCTATCAACCATGCTACTCCTATTTTTTTTAAATCCAAGATCAATGATTTAATTCAATTATAGTTTGTTTAAAATATTTAGTTATGGTTTAATTTATTAAAAAAAAACTAAAAAAATTGTTAATACAGTAAAACGAAAAAAAAAAAGACAACGGCACGCTGTGTTCCCAAGCGGTCACCTATCCAAGTACTGACCGCGCCCGACATTGCTTAACTTCGGTGATCGGACGAGAACCAACTCAACTCAACAAAATTTATTTACACATTTTACATAATATATACAAATTGGTATCCGGACTCCCTTGGGTTATGTGCCTTCGTACAACGCAGGATATTACTTATAGCTACTTATTATAATTACATGGTTCATTTGCACCCATGATTTTGTACTATTTATTAGTGGCTAACTTAAGATAATTGTCTTTTGCGTTTCTATTCCGTTTTTATTGTTTTTTTTTACTATCACTTTCACTCGCAGGAAAACCTATTTGTAAAAACCTGCTTCAAATAATTGACCTATAATTAATTTAGTTCTTTGTGGTTTCATCATTTTACCGCATATCGCTTTTACCGGTTATATATTGAAAGATGCTGGTAGGGGAGTTTGTGTTTAAGCGTCAGTCTTGTATTATGTCTGACTTGTCCTATGTTTGCTATTGTTCTGTTACTACTCAGCTGTTATTTTTGGTAAAAGTTTGTAGCTACATGGTGTATATAGTCCGTAATTGTCTCTATGTCTGCTCTTCTATGGAGCACGTTTCTCTGAATTTGTTATCAGTCTAAGTATTTTGTTTTGGAATACTTGTAGGTGTTTTATGTTTGTATTTGATGTCATACCCCATACTGGTGCTGCGTATGTTAGTATCGGTCGTAGTATGCTCGTGTATAGTAGTTTCCTGTTTTTTTGTGTCAGTGCTGACTCTGGGCTTAATAGAGGGAACAGTGCTTTGTTCGTGGCGTATGCTTTTTGGATCGTCTTTAGTATGTGTGTTTTGAAGTTTAGTCTTTTGTCTAGGTGTACTCCCAAATATTTGATTTGGTATTTTGTTTAAATTTTTTGTCCGTTTGTTGTTAGTGGTGTGAAAATTTTGTTTCTCGTGAATTTTTTAGAGAATACGCATACCTCTGTTTGCTAAGTTTGCTAAGCATGGATAGAAGTCTGATTGGTCTGTACGACGTTGTTAGAGTCAGGTCTTTCCCGTTTTTTCCTATTGGTATTATTTCCGCTTTTTTCCATTGCTGAGGGTAGTGTTGTAGTTTGATAATTGCGTTAGTTATGTAAGTTTGTTGTGCTAAGGCTTTTTTCGGTAGGTTTTTAATTAGTTTATTGTCTATTTCGTCGATTCCGGGGGCTTTGTTGTTTGGAAGTTTTTGTATGTGTTTTTTCAGTTCAGCGGGTGTGGTAATTATTTTGCTGTACTCTTTGTTGTCTATGTGATAGTGTTGATCTATGAATGTTTGTAATGTGTCTTGAATTTGTGCTTGTTCTTTCGTGTTTGGGTCATAGTTTCTAGTCTCCTATTCCAAGTACTTTGTTACCGATTTTCGTGAGGTTGTCAACACAGTTTCCAGTGAATTGGTTGTTAGGTCTGTTGAACACGGCTGCTATGTAAGTGTTGTTTTGTAGTTTTATGCAAATATTTTCTATGGTTATGTTGGTGTAAGGTATATTATTTTTTATGACCATGGCCAAGCCACCTCCATGTTCGTGTCTGTCTTTTCTTATGATGCTGTAGCGACTAATTGTGAATTTGTCGGTTCGTGTTAGGTAGGTCTCGCTAAGTAGCATAATGTCTATGTTGATTTGTTTTAAGTAGTTAATTAATTCTGATTTTTTGTTTTTTATTGCATTCGCGTTCCAATATATTATTTTTAGCTTTTTATCCATTAATGCCATTTATAAAACTTAGAAAAGCTATGGTTCTTTCCTGGTTTGTTTTGCACTTTACTAATATTTGGTTTAGATTTCTTACCTGCTTCAGCATGCTACGTAGATCTACGAGGTTTTTTAGGGTATTTATCTCTGCCGTTAACTCCTGGAAGGCCGACAGGATGGTGTTGTTGTTGCTGCTGCTATCGTTTCTATCTTCGGCTTCGCTGTTTGCGTTTGGTTGGTTCCAGTTCTGATGGTGTTGCTGCTCCTGCTGTTCTTTTTGTAATCGTGCCCTTTTTTCCCAGATATTTTCTTTTGGGGCCGGAGCTAGAGTGTAATGGGTGGGTTTTGATCCCAGTCCTCGTTTCCCCTGTTCTATTTCTTTCACTGCCTTCTGATATGTTTTGCAGGACGTGCTGTTCGCGGTATGACTTCCCCGCAGTTGGCGCACGTCGCGGCTGTATTTTTGTCCTTCGTACAGGCACAGGCTTGGCATTTTGTAATTCTGTTGTTGGTGTAGTACCTCTCCCAGGAGATTCTCATGTGATGAATTATTTTAATTTGGGTTTGTAGTGGTCGCAGTTTGGTTGTGTTTTGCGTTATTACTAGGTATGCCGGCGTTTTTGTACCCCGCATTTTGCATACGTTTTGAACATTTATTCTTTGTATCTCCTGTAATTCCGCTTTAACTTCGTCCGCTTCTGAGTCATGATCTAATCCTCGCAGGACGAAAGCGTGGGTTTTCTCATTTTTTAGGATGTACGTATGGATTTGTACTTCGTCCCATTTCAATCTATTGTTTAAATTTGTCCAATCGTCAATGTCGTACGTATATATATATTTGTATTTTGTTTATTATAACTTATCTAGAACCCTTTTTTAGTTATTCGTTTTATGAAATTAATTAAATTACTGTGATTGGGTATAGTGTCGTGGATTACGATGGGTGGAAGTTTTTATTTCTTTGTATTTTTATTTTCTGTAAATATCGTGCGCGCCTTGTTCCGGTTCCCGTGCTATAACTTCTGTTTCTTTCGCTTCCGTGGTGCTTTCAAATTCCATTTCATCATCGTCCCCGTCTTCCTCGTCGAACAGTGCTGAATATTTGTTGCGCGTTTCCGTTTGTGAAGTTTTAGTTTTTAATATTTTGTTCTGTACCGCTCTTTTAATGCTTGGATTCATTTACCGGATTTACCTTTGGAATAACTGCATCTTTTATGCTTGCGGTGTTTTCTATTTCATCCAATCTTTTCATTGTTGGTGTTTCAACGAGTGGTTTAGGCTTAACGGTACATTCGCCTGTGGTTGTTGAAGGTTCCTTTGTATCTGCGGACTGTCGGGTTGCGCGGCTGATACCTGCGTTTGCTATATTGCATTCTTCAATGTTTAAATTTTGTCTTTTCACATATTTTAATACATCACTATTGAGTTGGTCGTTGTTAATCAAATGTTTGGGTACTATAGTATTGTTTATTATTTCTATTTTAGGTTTAGTTATGAAGTTTGATTTAACCGCACGCTTGTTTATATTGTCACTTTTAAGGTTCGTAGGGCTAGAAATGTTTTGGATCACTAACTACGTATTACTAAAAACGTTGTTTGTACGGTTACTAAAACTAGAGCACTAATTGTTTGTTTACAGGACTTACACCTGTTATTATATTTACATACTTAAATGCTAATCACTAAGTTATTATTATATACAATATTCACTTTGCGTTCCGCGAAAAGCGGCGGCACTTTATTTAGCTACTTTGATTTTTATTGTACACACTTACACTTCGGAAGCTCAGCACTGTGGGACGAGAACCGGTGCTTTCAACGTGGTATGGCCGTTGACTTTGTAAATTGTCGTTTATGAATCATAAATGCTAAAAGGTTTTATTGTCACCGGGAATACGTAAGTCGATTGAACGTGTAGAAGTGGCTAGTCAATTACAAATTTTGACGCATACAACATACAAACAGTGCGAGTTAAATAAAAGCGTGTAATATGTTTGCTATAATAGTTATATATATATATATATATATATATATATACATCTATACATATATACATATATATATATATATATATATATATATATATATATATATATATATATATATAGGGTGAGGCATTAGTGCGTCGAAGTACGATATATCCGTTATTAAAGAAGATATCAAAAAAAGTTATTTACAAAAATTATAGGCAACTTCAAACTTCACATTATAAAATTATTTTCGTATTTACGGGGTGTTACATTTTACCAGGGTGAACCAAACATACTTTTTTTAAATGGGACACTATATATTATTTCAAATTTAGATTAAGCTCATCTTCCCCATACTTCTAATACCGGGTTTCATTACGTTGTATAGGGTATTTCAAAAGTTATGGTCAATTGGACACGAAAATCGTTCTCATTTCAACGTCCTGTATACCCTAGACAGAACAACCTAACAATAATTTTTTCCAGGCATAACTTTTTGACATTGGTACAGTATTGCGAGAAAGTGCTATACTAATAATTGTTTTCTTTACTACCACCGGTCTAGGAGCGATACCCTGACCGAATCTTGTCCCTTCTTGGACTGCGTCCAACCCTATTTTTAACTGTAGCGTCTCTCTTACTGTGTCGTAGCCCTTTTCTTGATCTAAGAGCGATATAAACATAAATCAAGTGATGCCCTTTTGGTTTCTTTGTGTACATGCCCACACATCCAAGTGCCTAACCGACCGATTAAGCCTCCAGCCGGATTCTTTCTAGCTGTTACGGCACACCTTTTACTTTTGCTCAACCGTGCCTTTGTGAATGCAACAGCTAATTTTGACGCCCAACTTAGGGGCGAGTTGTCTGGCAAGTATTCTTTTGTGTGGCGTTACCTTCGATAACTATCAAATACTGTAAAAATTTGTTTTTAGACTCCTTTACTCACTACTCCGTAGGGAGGGTGTAACACAATTTAATTTCGGAATTATTTAATCACTGTATAGCAGTAAATATAATTGGCTTTACTCAAAATAAATTTGGACTATCGTACGGAAAATAGATGTAAATCGTTTACTTAAAGCTGAACTTCAATACGATCTATCTTCGAAACGATTTTCGTGCGACGTTCCTGTAGAACAATTACGCAAATCAGTTCGTAGCGCATTATTACTGGAAGGAGAGCAAACTCTTTCGACTGTAGAATATAATATAGCGTGCGAGGTGGATCTAGTGGCTATACGCAGAGATAATGAGGAACTTTCTACTATCCTGACCTCTTTTAGGGGTGACATGTCTACACCGGTAGCTAGACGTTTGATTTCATTGTGGGTACACACACACCGTCGTTGTACTTTGAAGAACGTGGATACTCCGGATGAAGTCACGGTGAAAAATGAATTTCTTCTCTCACTTCAACATTATCACGCGGAGGTAGAGGTGATAAATCGAAGGTGGAAACGTCCCGCCACGGTTAATTTCTCATTAGTACTGTCAACCAGTGCTAAGGCTACACCAAGTGGTGTTACGGAAAACGAACCTGATCTTCTTTCTTCGGACTCGGAGGACTTAGAAGCTTTACCTATTCTAGGCGTTAACACGTCTACGCCAATCACTTCTCGCAAATATTACGCTGTATCGAAGTTAAATTTAACGTTTTCGGGGGAAACTTCTTCCTCACTTCTGGAATTGTTAACACTGGTGGAAGAACTCGCTTCTGCTAGGGGACTTTTCACTCACATCTATACGCTTTGTGTCCCGAACTTCTTACTGGAAAGCCGCTATTACTGTATCGGGCGCATAAAGAATCCTTAACTGCTTGGGAAGACACTCTTTTAAAATCAGAATTTACTCCGACGAATTATGATGAACGACTGTTAAAGGAAATTAAGACCTTCAGAATCTATAGGAATATATGTAGCGACTATGCAGAGCTTATTCCAACGATTACTTATACCTCTCTCTCCTGAACGACAACTTGAGATCCTGAGACGCAATATTTCTCCGTTTTATCAAACTTCTTTATCTTTGACCGTAATCACTTCTCTCACGCAATTGATTACTTTGGGCAAAAAGCTCGATTACAATAAGTGTTCTATCGAAACTTCTAGACCTGCTTCTTCTCGTCGTACTTCTAAATTACTAGAACCAAACGTAGCATACCTAGAATCTACTAGTGACCCACCAACTTCTTTGACTAATATTCGTAAACCTACTTCTTGCGCAGTAAATACCTTATCTACTTCTTCATCTCCTTCACCTTCTACGTTGCGTTGCTTGAATTGCCAGAAACGGGGACATACTTCGCCTAGGTGTTCAGAATCACAGAATAGGCATTGTTACGGTTTTGGTAGACCAGAGTTTACCAAATTTAACTGTACTAAATGTAATTCTCGCCAGAGAAACTAATTCTAGAGACTTCTGACCGGGGAGAAGACTGTTCTCCCTATAATCTCGGATACTCCTGTTTCGGGTCTTCCTGACCAACAGCATTTTCTTCTTGACTTTATATTCTCGAGTGTTCGCAATGACGAACGATCTTACCTAAATGTCTCAATCAATAGACAAATGTTCAAAGGCCTTCTTGATAGTGGATCCTCACGAACCATACTTGGTTAGAATGGATGGAATACCTTATGACGGCTATATATCTCACTTTGGACGGACAAATCTCCTTTATTTTGTGCAGTGGCTAATGGTGGCAAATGCCAGATTCTTAGACACGTTCCTCTTCCGATCACAGTGGAAGATAGAACTGTAGTTATAGATGTACTAGTGGTACCAGAGTCTAGTCCAATAGTCCTAGTACGGAAAAAGGATAAATTCTATCGATTTTGTATCGACTTTAGAAAAGTCAACGCTGTGACGCAAAAGGGTGCTTACCTTTCACCTTATACTACTTCTATTTTGGATCGTTTACATGATGCTCGGTTCTTGTCCAGTTTGAACATCCATTCTGCTTATTGGCAAATACCTCTCTCTGAAAATTCTAAACCTCTCACTGCTTTTACCGAAGCAAAATTTCGTTCTCTCCGATGCGTCTCAGTACTTTAACGCCAAGTTCGCAACGAAGTTCGTGGGTCCGTGCCATATATATCCAGTAGTGTCTTCTTGGACCTACGACTTGCAAGACTCTAAGGGAAAATCTCTAGGTATTTACCATGCAAAGGATCTTAAGCCTCAGGTATCGATACTCTCTGCCTCTTTTGATTCTGCCTCGGTAGTGGATGAATCCACCCCTACTGATATAGTTCTTACTAAGAAGAAGGGTACTACTGTGGGAAATCCAAAACGCCGCAAACGGCATAAAAAATAGTGTCTATGTTACTACGAATTTTTTCGGGTGGCTGGTTGGGATCTTCTGTAGGGAAGGTTATTCAGGGTTACACTCAACTCTGTCTTTTCGTTCTTCGAGTGTATCCCTGCTCGAACATCGGAGCCCTTCACCTCTACCTTATTGATCTTTCGGGAGGGTTTCTTAGCACGTCTGTCCTGTGTGCGGGGGTTGGGAATGGGGTTGGTCTGGGTTGGGAGTTTTTAGGTTGGCGCGCCTATAGTACATCAGGGGTTGGGAGCGGGGGCGTAATTCACTGAGTATGTCTAGATACTTACCCAAAGTCGAATTCCTTATCCGCCTTGAGTTCCCAACAACTTACCTTACACCTTTTTATTTTACTCCCAATTTATTTGTTTTAGTTTTGGAGGGCTGTACCGCCTCACGGTAGACTTTCTTTTACGCTGCGCGTTTGAAGATTGTACTTGGAGTTTGCTGAGCATAAAGCTGAGCTAATCTGTGGTAGACCGATTAATCCTCTACTCCCCTTGCTTCCTTTCATTTCCCCTCTTTGGGAGAATTCTAGACCTCTCGGGGTATAAGACGCCCCCTTCCGTGCCTTCTTAGTGGATAGGGGGGAGGGAGCGGCAAGAGGCACCTCTTCCCTTTAGGCAAGCCCTTCTGATGCCAGTGAGGGTCGCTTCGCTTTTATGAGCAACAAACCGTACGGTTGGAGGGGAGTTTGTAACGTGTAATTCGGGAAACGGAATTTTGTTAGGCAACACACTTTACACTCCATTTTGTGAACAATAGGAGTATCTAGTTTCAATTTTATTAGATAACGTGGCAACAGTGCATCTATTTGTGTTCAATTTCTAATAAATTTAAAGCGTGATAAGGCCGAATTTTAGGATTTGTTAAAAAGAAACATGTGACTTCTTTTCTAGTTTCTGGTGGGAGTAACGAACCCCATTTTAAGAAATACGGAAATTGTTGCCTTTTAAGGAATTTGCGATGGTCAAGATTTTTCTGTAACATCTATAAAATTAATACTTCATAGGAATTACATACAGTGGATACTAGTTGTACATTCTTGGCCATAGTTAAATTTGATACTGCATATTTGTAGTGATCGGTTCGACGGATTTAAAAAACCGTTCTCATTAAATCAAGAGGTGAGTTAAATTGTTTCTTTCTTTTTATACGGTTCACCCCTGATTAAACCTTTACATTAATAAATTACATATGTTCTAAGTCTACATAAGTTAAAATAACAAATAGTATGCAGTGCAAAAGCTAAAACAAAATGGTTTCTCTATATCTTGTTCTCTGATTGTGATTGTGGTCCTTTCGTCGCTCTTCAGTTCAATCAATGCTATAACGGATTGTCCCACCGTTATACGAACTACTCCTTCACACCTGGATAGGAACATCCAAATAACTACTACGTGACGACTGACTATCGATAATTTATTCATTGCACAGAGGTCTATACAGCGAAACAAGAACAACTAACCAATCAGCGTGCTCGATACAGCCATTATAAAAATGGAAACACATTAAAAGGACCAAATGGCGTTATGTCATTTGTTAGTGATATGTAGGTTCACCATCTGATAAAATATTGTACCTTACTGTGGAGTGCTATTCGTGTTTAAAGCAGACGATTTAATTATTTTCCCATAAAGGTTTTCTAATTT
>JARFJB010001656.1:0-15226 GCA_036346205.1 Vesta saturnalis
CGGATTGTTACGTTGGGATTTTGTTTTTTGCAATCATGATTGGATCAATTTCGTGGGGTTTATTCAAGGATATTGTAGTAGTTGAACCTGGAGAAGTTTTATGTTCAATTTCAAAATCTTCTAATGTAGCCCTTCAGTTGCTGATGTTGATGGGGTTGCTTCTGAGGCAATGATAGAAGCAGCTGCTGTTGTAGTCTGATCGCTAATTTTTTCAACTACTATTGGCCGATCAGTTACTGTGGCTGAATATCGTAACTTGTCATGTTGACCTAAGCTCGTAACCTCACTGCGAAGTGATAAGTTGATGATGTTTTAGAGTAATGTTTTACATATTCCACTATTAATTTATTAATGAATTATTTGAAGACCTCTCGGTGAAATTTCAGAAGGGTTTATCTGATATGGGATAGTTTGACGGCGAAAAACCGTTCTTAATCATAAGTGATGACCTAATGCGCGAAACTAACGTTTCAGTGGTGGATATTTTTACAAAGGGATGCCATCATAGAAACCCAGGTGTGTTTTTCTCAACCCAAATCGTATTTCACCAGATTTCTCCTTATAACTCGAAATTTTTAGACGCTGCGTACCAGGATGCCACTCCAAAACCACAAGGGTGTTTATTGTTCGATTTAAAACAAAATACGCTATAGAACAAATATATTCGGACCTCAAGGCATCTGTCACACACACACACACACACACACACACACACACACACACACACACACACACACACACACACAACACACACACACACTATATATATATATATATATATATATATATATATATATATAAATATATATATACATATATAGCAAAATTGATTTAAGCCTCACTGTCATAAAGAAGCACACTTTAAAACGCTTGGCACAGAGAAGCGAATTCATAAAAAGGAAGAAACAGTTTCTCGTACACAAGGACGGTGCATTTTAACCACTCCTGTTAGGACCATTACTTAAAGGTATTCTAGGCAATTTTTTTCAATAACTATGAACCACAATCTGAAGAAGATGATTATTCTACCGTTGGATTTTAAGCAACACTTACAGGCGCCATATGTTACAGAAAACGACATTTTAACGCAGCTGGGTAACGATATGGATAAAGTTTTGAAAACCAAAATGACTGACCATGACAAATGGCAACGGTACAACCAATTCCTTCAAGGATATCTACACTTTTCCAATTAGCTACGTCAACCTGCTAGCATAAGAACCAGCGGTGATGCTCGTGATATTAGAAATTCACTGAAACGCAAAAGTCTGGCAGGCGACAAAGTAGTATCAACACTTCAGGTTACGTATTCCTATATGAAAGGCGTATACTGAGTACGAGTAGTGATATGTTTTGGGATAAGAACGGTACTGTCACAATAAAAGGTGAAATCGTCCCTCCTTCCAACATTATCGATCTGGTTCACGAAACGTTAAGACAGCGAAAAACTAAAAACCCGCACGGTTGGCGACAGTTTGCGACGTACATTAAAGAAATAAATATACCACGAGTTTATCGGAAATACTCGAAGTATGTATTTATGTCTATAATCTCTATCTGGCATGTACGTATAAAAAAGAGGTTGCATACTTAGTTATCCTAAAAAAATTGAAATTAAAATTATTTCATTTCTTTTAATTTAAGTTAGCATTAACCTCTGTCTACCATGAAGCTATAAACGTCTGTTTGACATAATTTATTGTTTTTGTCTTTACAATGTTGCCTATTTTCGTAATGAGCTTAGTATACCAGAGGCTGAATAATTATCCTAAAAATATTGTGATTAAATTTATTTCAATTCCTTTAATTTTCATTTTGTAGGTTGGCAGGTTGTGCGTTGTTTCACTCCAGATATTTACATAATGTTTTTGGCTTAACACATTAACGACCATATTATTTTTATTTGATTTATGTTTGTTATCCCGATACATTTTAAATCATGAAACTATGAATTGACCATAGAATAATAAATTGAATTATAATAGTAATTAAAAAAAGTAAAGGTAGTTTTATTTGCTTTTAAACGATTGCAAAACTAATAAACATGAATGTCTTGTACGCATACTGTAATAAAAGAAAATAATCACAAAATTACTTTGAATGGTATATTATACATTGCATTTGCCGCAATATGTTTTACGGTTCCGTTTACAATTTTCCACCTGGCATCTTCGTTGTCCATCCTTCTTCATTATAAAATGCTTTTGTCTATCATACCTCAAATCAAGCAAAAAGGATCGCGATGGTAATTGCACAGATAGACGTCCTTTTGAGATCTATTGTCAGCTCCAATTTTCTGATAGACTTTTGCTATGCGACGACGGAAATATTTTCTAGAAAGAGGATATTTTTTTTGTCTGTGCAGCACACATACGTTTACCAGAGCCATGTCTATGCAGCGAATAACAAGGCACCAGTACCATTTACTACCTCGAACATTTGTATGATGTTTTTCGAGTAACCAGTCGTGATGGTCGACACCGCCCATATTTTTGTTGTAATTATTAAATACCAGTGGCTGTAATAACGTTACCTTCTCCTTTTTTACAGAACTCCATTTTTGTACTGAAGACAGTGGCTCAATGGTATCGAAGTTGGTAGCGATTGTTACGGGTTTGTTATCAATCTACCCCACAGCTAGGGTTTTGTTTCCTAGCCAGAGTCTTAGAGTTTTCTAAAAGGAATCTTGCAATTCTGTTTTCCTTGAACGTACCGGTTGCCCGAAACCCTTTATTGTTTAGTGCAACTCATGACTGGTAAAAAAGTTGTCAAAATAAACCTAATGGTTGCAGGGTCGAGTGTATGCGATAACTTTTCCACAACAACTTTTTGCCCTAGAGGTTCCATAGGTATGATACCGGTCTCTTTTCCATAGTGAAGAGAGAAATTGAAGCAGTATCTAGCTTTACTGCACATAGCCCAGAGTTTGTAACTGAATCTTATTGCCTTTTCTTTTATAAATTATTTTAGCCCACAATGTCTGTAATATCTCACTATCATTTTATCAATGGATATCTCCATTGGAAGGAAATGATACCCTGAAAATATCAAGAAACCTACGAATACTTTTATTTCGCAGACATCAAGGTTAAAATCATGAACGTTTTTTGTTCCCTTCGCATAGACGGATTGATTCCTCTTGAATGTGGGAGAACACTTCATTAATAAGAAGCAACTCACATAATACAGTGGGAGTTTTACCTCTCACTTCTTCACTCATTTTGTCAAAATTTTCAGACATATTTCTTCCTTCGTCTTCAAAACTATGAACAGGAGTTCGTTATTCCATTTTGCTTCTGTTACAGTACCTTTTTCCTTTTTTTGATTTTTTACTGCATCGCGTTCTTGGTTCGACATCCATATCTTGTACAACATTGATATCCCGGATATCACCCCCTGACGTGCCCTGCAGATTTTTAAGTTCGAATTTCAATAAAACCAGGAACTTCATTGACTACCACTGCTCCAGTTTCAGTTAGCAATGTGATATCTCCTTCTCTACGTCATCTGAATAGATATATTTCAAGGCTTCTTCCATAGTTTTAAAAACCTCTCCTCTTTCCATCCTAAAAGCATAATTATAATTAGTTTACATGCTCTCGTTGTGCAGAACTTGCGGAAACAATTTGTTCACTATCGCTAACTTACATTAATTACACTCTCACTAACTATTTCTAACGCTCATTGTCCTCAAATGAGGACCACAATATTATGTAATGAAAAACGTACCATTGAAAGTGAAATATTTTTTACAAATAAACCCAGAATATTCTACAACACGGTGTGACAGACGTGGCGGATCACACTGACGTTACAAAAATGTAAGAATATAGTACGCAAGTAGTAGAGGGGCACCTCACCTTTCACTTTTTTACGTCACAATCCTCCGAGCTATGGGGCGCACGTAGGGATCGTATTTTTTTACCCTATGGTTTCTTTTCGGAGGGCATTTTCAACCCTTGATTTTCACCTTAATTTGGTCGTATTAAGAACCTTTTTTATGACTTCTTTTCGGAGGCCATTTTTAACCCTTGATGGAATTTTCACCCTAATTAGAGCCCTTTTGATTCTCTTAACAACTTTTTGTCAGTTGACACCTATGGCTTCTTGTCTCTAATTACGGCCTCTTTGGTAGTTTAGCCCCTGGAAGGTAGGCAAATTCGTGCGCATACAATGTTCTAATAGGGGTCTCTAATGCTAACTTATAACACATGCGTAAATCTTCGAAACTTGTTCTCGGGCCTTCGCCCCATATCGCGCCCCCTGGTTGGAAATGGTATGGGGCCTAACCTTATAAGACAAGTGCAGAAACTAGCTCTTGGGACTTGGTCCCTATCGTGGCCACCTTGGTGCAATTGTATGTGAGTTCTAACCTAAAGACAGGTGCAGGTCTTTCTCTCCCGTCATAAAAATTTTTATTCTAATAAAGCGGCCCTAATGCTGGAGAAAGAGAGAGGTGTGCATGATCAACTTCTATTGCAGAAAACGTTCATTAGTCTATACACCACTAAATGACGCCACAAACAAACCCTGATTAGTCCTACCGCTACCTTTATTACAGAAAACGCTCGCTACTTTAAAAATACACAACTATATGGCGCTAAAAATTAATTTTGCCTCAAAGGGGCCAGGGCGCTGACCTAACGTAAGCCCTGTCTAAAAGTTAGCATTAGAGCCGCCTTATTAGAATACAAATTTTTATGACGGGGGAGAAAGTCCTACACCTGTCTTTAGGTTAGAACCCTCATACAATTGCACCAAGTGGGCCACGATAGGGGCCAAGTTCCAAGAGCTAGTTTCTGCACTTGTCTTATAAGGTTAGGCCCCCATACCATTTCCAATCAGGGGGCGCGACAGGGGGCGAAGGCCCGAGAACAAATTTTGAAGATCTACACATGCTTTACAAGTTAGCATTAGGGCCCCTTATTAGAACATTGTATGCGGTCGCATTTGCCTACCTTCCAGGGGCTAAACTACCAAAGAGGCCGTAATTAGGCAAAAGAGGCCATAGGTGTGAACTGACAAAAAGTTCTTAACATAACCAAAAGGGCTCTAATTAGGGTGAAAATTCGATCAAGGGTTGAAAATGGCCTACGAAAAGAAGCCATAAAAGAGGTTCTCATTACGACAAAATTAGGGTAAAAATCAAGGGTTGATAATGCCCTCCGAAAAGAAACCATAGGGTGAAAAATACGATCCCTACGTGCGCATGTAAAAAAGTAAAAGGTGAGGTACCCCACAGCTCGGAGGCTTGTGACGTAAAAAAGCGAAAGGTGAGGTGCCCCTCTACTACTTACGCATAAACTAACAATGGATTGCTAAGTCAAGTTAAGATGTGTACCATGAATCTACTGTAATATTAACAGTTAAGGGTAAATGCAATTTTGCTACACTTGAACTGTATTAGTGGGTTGTCATCATATTCTCCCCAAAAAAGGATAAATAAACTTTCTTTAATTGAAATACGTGTAAAACAATTAGAAACCGAACAAAGCTTAAATAACTATGTCATTCGAATTGGATGTAAGAAATTCGTCTTTGCAAGACCTACATTTTATAAGGAAGTATGTTGAACTGTAGTTTAAAAATGACGAATTTCACCTTAAATCAAATCATACAAGTCATTATTTTTAATTGTATTACCCATAATTATATTCCAAATGTTACAAGTAGTTTTAACTATGCTCTGGTTTAACTGTTGCATACCATGGGAGATATATTGGATCATATTTCAGGTTAATAGTACTTTGGGTGTTGAGATAAATTATTTCCTTATATAAACAATAGATATCAATGATGTAACAAAATATGTTC
The DNA here is from genome assembly GCA_036346205.1 of Vesta saturnalis. NCBI lineage: Eukaryota > Metazoa > Arthropoda > Insecta > Coleoptera > Lampyridae > Vesta > Vesta saturnalis. Next base: position 5,815 of record JARFJB010001656.1, read on the forward strand.
GCCATTTGGATCACGATGGATATCTTGTTTCATATATCCTAGTCGAGTACTTGGCATAAACCTGTTAATTGTTTTAAAGTCTTGTAATTTAATAATTTTAAATTGTAAAATGGACGGTTGTACCCAAATATATATATATATATATATATATATATATATATATATATATATATATATATATATATATATATATATATAATTTCCGTTTTTCACTCTCAGAATATTACTTTCGAACGAGCAGCAATATGTATATAGTTTCTAAAATAGTGGCATTGTGTTCCAGTTTATAATGTCATGCGAAAAAAATATGTTTTCTAACTTCTCTTCATTAGCATTCTCTGTCATTAAAGGTCGTTGATTCGTAGGATATAGTCTACTAACGAAAATCTGAATTGCAAATATTTCAAACTGTATTCAAATAATGGATTAGAATTCCTTCCTTAAACAATATGCGCAGTTTAATGACATTACTTAAGGATATTAGTGCGTAAGATCCAAAACATTTTGCTTGTGCATTAAAAAAATGGCAAAAAGCGGTCCATGCTATGGTAATCGATTGTCTAATCCTCCACCTGGGGATGAGGTTGTTATTGCAGGTTACTAATTTAATTTTGAGGTTTACCGTTTCAAAATAAGAATCATGAATTTTAGGTATTTCTGGACGTTTTCCACAATCTGACAATGTAGAAGAGTTTTTCAATAACATTATGAACAAAGAGGATTTATTTACGGAAATACCAAAAGAATGGAAAACCTCAAACATATTTTTGCCACCAAGAATAGGGAAAGTAAAAAACATTTCAAAGTTTGACCCTGGATTGTTTGGTAAAGATGTCGCCTTAAGTATTTTTGTTTCATTTAGTTTTGATTAGGATTACATTACCATCAAGCTGAAGCTTGTAATCCTGTTTGTCGAATATTACTTGAAAATTCAATTGAAGCAATTATTGATGCGGGAATTAGCCCAAATGATATGAAAGGTACGAGAACGGGAGTTTTTGTTGCCATCTTCCTCTTGGATTTTGAGCATCCTTGGATATGTCAAAAATTAGACTACCAAAGCTTGGGAATGACAGGGTTAGTGCATGTTAACATTCAATCGTATATTTTATAGTTTTGCAAAATTTTCATAGATTCATAAGGACTGCAATTGCTCAAAGAATAAGTCACTTTTTTGAATTGGAAGGTCCAAGTGTTTGTATAGATGCAGCTTGTGCAGGGTCCGGAACTGCATTAGAACATGCGTTTAGAGCGATTAGAACTGGGAGATGTGATAATGCTATCGTGGCAGGCGGCAATTTGGTCCGTAATTACATTACATTAAGCCAAACACTTGGGTAATAAAATAATTATATCATGTACTTACTTAATATTTTGCAATAGTATAGGAATGGTGCACCCAAACGCAGAAAGTAATGTATTTGACGAAAACGCCAACGGTTACGTTAGGGCCGAAGCATTTTCCGTCATTTTGCTTCAAAATTAAAGAATTCAAAAGAGTCTACGCAAAGGTAAGATGCACAAATGGATGATGGAGAATTTATAAGAATTACCTAGATCATCCACGCTAAAACAAACTACGATGGTTTTAAAGAAGAAGGTATTTTGAACCCTTCATATATCACTCAAGCTAATCTCATGCTAGAGGTGTATGAAGAAGCAAATATAAACCCTTTAAATATTAATCTTGTGGAAGCCCATGCAACTGGTAAGTTTTGAAAATACAGTTACTATTTTTAACCTTCAACCGCATATTAAGGAACCAGAGTAGGAGATAAGCAGGAAATAAAAGCACTTGAAAAGGTTTTCTGTCAAAATAGAAGTACTGCTTTATACGTTGGTTCAGTTAAATCAAACATGGGACATTCAGAAGCAAATTCGGGACTGTGTTCTTTAATAAAGGTTAATATACGCAGAGTTGCTACAATTTACATACTCAATTGTAGGTTATTATTGGAATGGAAAATGAATTGATGCCTCCTAATATTAATTGCATAAATCAAAGAAAGGATATTTCAGCTTTTCACAATGGAAAAGTTTGTGTTATCAAAGAAGCCTTGAATATACGTAAAGAGGAGTTTATTGGTAAGTATCTTGTTGTTTTGCATACGTTGGTTTCATGTCTCAGGAAACCTCAAATTTTTAATTAAGTTATTTAGGTTTCTTTATTATTTTTCACGGCGATTTTTCAGTGTTCTGGAGAAATCATACACCAACACAGAACATTGTGTCTCCTAGAACCTATACCTTTTTAAAATAATCCTAATGCATTAATTTTTCGTTAAAAACTTTTGTTACATGCTGATCTCTTGATTGATTTACATCATTTATACGCCTTTTTAGTTTAGAGGACAGTTGCCAAGGCCATTTGTGACTAAAACTAGGCACAACATTCTATGTCAGGTTTATTTGCGATACTTATGAAAAGGTAAAAACGGTTCTTCAGTTTACTAATTTGTAACATTCCCTTCTAAATCTGCTACAGGGTAAAGCGTTGGAAGAATATACAATTTGGTATTTTTTACGAACTTCGTCAACGAGCCTACATACACATTTTGTGGAATAAACAGAACCCGTTAGACTGATTTCTTACTTAATTATGCAAAAACTGTCATTAATACTCGTCCACCAACTGTACCCTTCTTTCTCAACAATGCCAGCTTTTGTCATACTTTAAATATCGCACGTTGAAGTCATAATTAGTACAAGCATATCGAGCTCGAGTCGTACCAAAGCGTTTCTTTCCTATGCATCTCGTCATTGATAGACACTGTTAACGTTTGCGTGACAAAAGGCCGGTATTTAACTCACGCCTCAGTTGTTCTGCAAGTATGTAGCTAAGTATGGTTGCTAGAATATGTTACTAATGCAGGTTGTATCCTATCTACCAATAGTTTACAGATACCCACTCCTTCTGTGCCTTAATTTTTATCGCTGAATACTCTGTGTTTTGAGTACATGTAATTAATTCAGAGTGCCCTCCACACCTGTAACCAGCCTTTTATCGCAGGTAATACTGTTTTCAATTTGTCGGATGCTAAAATAGTTTACCCTTGCATCGAGCCTTTTCAGAATATTGGGGCTTTCCTCAATAAGATATTTATAAAATCACCAATTGAGAAAATAAAATCTTGTTTATATGTAACTGAATTTATTTGTTATTCTGAAAAAGATAACCTAATGTAAACAACTGAAAGACCTATCGCAACGGTGAACAACAGGCATTGTATATTTTTATCGGAGATTTGCAACAAATTTTGTATTGATCCACTCTTAATACAATACATAAAAAATATCCCAATCTAATAGAAACAAGGGTTGCAAACTAAGTTCTTTCTAATAGAACTAATGTTTTAAATACAGTATAATTCGATAATTTCTTTTTTATATTTATTTACTTCTACTCGTTTCAATACAACATGTATCATTATCGACAGAAAATATATAAGTAAATAATAGTAATATGTGGTTATGGTAACAAATCACGAAAGTGAAACAGCAAACCTATAATTCTATATTTAAAATATCTATTAAAATGAGTCTGTAAGATCAACCTGTTCGTTCATTAAAGGTATTTTCTATTTATGTTTATTTTATTTTATATTTATTTTCTGTCAATTCTGTGTTAGCTGAGTGAATGTTTTTGATAAATTAATAACTTGTATTTTTGCTTTTTAACTAAAGTGACGATTATATTTGAAATGTAACCATTTGCTTGCGCAATTTGTTTTAATTGAAATTTATTTATTGAAATTTGTTTGGTTTAATGGTAGTGACATTGTGTTTTATACCTTTATGCGTTCTACGGTGATATGAATCGTTAAAAATGGTAATGTCCGTATGTGTAGGTCTTCTGAACTGGATATAGAGAGCTCAAACCTCTTCTGCGTATTAATTTTTATATTTAAATTTAGATTTACACGTACGGACATTATAATTCTAAAAGATTCATGTCACCATAAACACATAGGTTAGCTACAGCTGCATATAGATCCTTAGTACACAGAGCAAGGTCATTACCATTAAACCCAACAACTGTCACTAAAGAGATATCAATAAAAAATAAATTGCACAAGCAAATGGTTACATTTCAAATATAATCGACAAAAATTATATGTCAGAGTCATATACCCAGTTAACACGGAACCAACAGAAGATAAATATGTATCAATTTCATAATAAATTACTTATCTTTTTTGGGTTTTTTTAATGATTTATTTTAAATTATACAATCTAAACGTTTCAATAACACTTACAGTTATCTTCTTCAGTAGTAATATTTGTTAAAAATTGTTAAAGATGTTGTAAACAATTTTGACAAAGTTGAAAAATTAAAAATTTTCAATTTTTCAACTTTGACAAAATTGTTTACACCGTGAAGCCACGTGAGTTGAAGGGGCACATGTGCTTTCAATTGTTGGTGATTCCTCAAGTGTTTAGTGAAATTGTGATTGATGGTCAAGTGCGACAATTTTTGATGTATGATTCGGAGGATCAACTTATGTCAGGAGGAATGCTAATCTTTTCAACCAGAAGCAACCGTCATCTTTTGGCCCAAAATGAAGAATGGTTTACAGATGGTACGTTCAGTACCGCATCAGCCATGTTTCAAAAAGTTTATACAATTTACGCCACCAAATACAATGCTGTTGTACGGCTAGTCAACGATCTTTTACATATGTAAAAATGCTGCAAGAACTGAAACGCCTGCAACCTGGGCCATAGCGAACTCGCTGCCATCCAACCATTTGAATTGGAATTTCTATACATTTTAAATGGGATGCTTTTTCATTTATCGCATCCGTCTGGAGAAATGATCAAACTGAAGGTCTCAAAGCTCGATATGAAAATGATCACGAGTTCGCTCGTTGGATCAGAATGTTTCCCGTTTTGGCGTTTATTTCTGAAGGTAACGTAAGCGATGGATTCGCCGAATTAGTTGAAAGCGAAGGATTTACTGAAGAGGCTGTACCCATAGCCAATTATCTCAAAGATGTATATGCTGTTTGAAGTCGTGGACGTCAAATTACAAATGTTCCAACTCAGATTTAAAATGTATATCAGGGCACTCTTAAAGACCAACATCACACAAATAGTCACGAAAAGGATGGTGCCTCGCTTTTTACGAAGCACGTGATTGGAAATTTCCAAATATATTTGGTTTTATTGAATGCTTGCAGATGAAGCAAGTTATTGATAACTACGAACCAGTACAACAGAATGCTGGAAATCAAGGAAATCCAAGAAATAAAATGTATGTTGCAATACCAGCTCACGTGAAAACAATCATTAAAGATTTTGAAAAGTACTGATTACTTGCGTAGGATTACGTAGAACTTTGAATTTAGAATTTATTCCAGTTGCACGTCGGAATGTAGATGTTAAAAGATTTCTTTTTCTTTATATGTATCTACTAAAAAACTCCTAAATTAAAACACAAACATAAAAACTGAGGTAAAACTTTAGGGGGGAAACCGTTCGGGGGCGAAACGGTTAGGGGGGAAACGGCTAAAAACGAGACGGCAGGTGCCGAACGGTCGGGCGAATCGGTTTTCAGTTACTTGTTTTGGTATATACCGAACATAAACTTTTAAGGTGGCTTTCCTTAATGCGTGTTCTTTATGATATTTCCTAATAGACAACCTTTGTAAGCAACACTTTTCACATTTTTGGTGCTTTAAAAACTTTTTTTAAACCAATAATGTCATTAAGGTACTCACAGATTTGTACCCAAGTAGTAGATGTCAACAGTTAAACTTAGGCATAGAACTGTACTATATATTTATCAAAGGAACATACAAGTAGTCATTTAGTATTAACCAAAGGTAAGAAAAATATAGACACGAATTTAATAAAATCTATCCAAAGGTTTGAATAACTTTGGTTATGGTGGATCTAATTCTCATATACTGCTTCAAAGAATAAAAAAGAAGGTTGTTCAATCAAAATTGAATAATCGGTTGATATGTGTTAGTGGACGAACAGAACAAAGTGTAAACAAAATTCTGGACAGTATTGCAACTAATTGCAAAGATGAACAATACCACAGTTTATTGCAGCACATTTTCAGGTAATGTATAAATTTCGACTTAATTTAAGAAAAATTTACACATTAATTTCAGAAATGATATAGATACTTTCCAATTTAGAGGTTTTTCTTTAATTTCTAATGGGAAAGTAATGAAACAGTCGTTTAGTAGATATCTAGGAATAAAACCACGTATAATAATCACTTTCACTGACCCGTGCTGTAAACAAGCCATGTTTGAAGAATTCTTTGAAATTTCTGTTTTTTATGAAATTTGGAAAAGGTATTTTTACAATCAGTTTCAAATAAAGACCTAACGTTATATTTCAGAATAGAAAAGATTTTGATCGCTAGCGGTCGCAAAGGAACATGTAAAATTGGCGATATTATAGGATTTTTTATTCAATTGGTGTTTATTGAAGCTTTAAAATGTTTGGAATTACCACTAGATACTGTAAATGCTTCACCGTGTGGAGCCATAGCTAAAGCTTACGCAGATAACATAATTACCTTACAGCAAGCCGTTTTAATAGTAAATTTGCTGGTTGTATACATATATTTTGGTTTTAGCCCGTAGTTTAGATTGTTCTTTTAGAATTCGTCAAAAGGGATTGAACATTCAGACAGAGTTTTAAAAAGAAAAACATTGGTAACAGAGCTAACAAGAATTTTAAAAGAGGGATTCAATAATGCTGAGAATTCAATTTTGGGAAAACAGCTAACTTCCGACCATTTCTTTTTGGATAAAATTCTCACTTATGACCTAAATGAAAATGCGGCATGCATACATTTAACCATCGGTGACTCTACGTTAAATACATATCAAATCGATGGTGTAAGCACGTTTTGGGAATCTATCGGAAGGTACGAATACAAATTTCAAAAATTGGATTTATTAGGAAAGGGGATACCTTAACCTTATACCCTTTCGTAATACCTGCATCGCTAAATTTGGTGTAAAGGACTCACTTACTTGTCCACTTGTACTCCCATTTCAAGTGTAATTTTATTTTTGCTTCGCTCTTCATATATCGTACTCACGGTTCACCTCAATGACGGCCAAAAGTATTTCGGTTTGGTAAAAGTTAATTAAAAAATATGAATGCATGTGCCGTGATCTGTATGCGCGTCAAACCTGTTCCTTTTGTTTCTATAGGGACATCGTCAGTCACCAATTAATATCCATCATACTGATTACCCCAAAAATGTTATTCTTACAGTTGGTTCATTATTCATAGATGCGATTTCGAGGCAACCAGGTATGTGATTTAACGCATAGAATCAAAACAGTTGTCAGGTAGGTCGGAACAAAAGATCAGTGTTTAACATTTTACACCCCTAACGTGCATCGTATTCCTTTTCCAAGTCAACCGACATGGTTCAGGTTTCGTCACTTCCCAGTTCTCTCTTTGACATTAATAATTTGCCCCGAAAAGCATAATTTAAAGTCAACCTATAAAACCATGTCGATTCTATGGACTAAGGTTTGAAGCTAGTGCATGTCACTAAAGTAGGCTCTATTAAGATTTTAGATATATTCAACAGATCTTCTAACCATAGAAGAAGATTTCCTCAATTTCTACTTATGGAATTTCCCTGTCATTTCACAAAGTATTGAAAATGTCCTTTCACCGTGCGCGGAAGGTATGAAAGATTTATAGTAGGAAAATTCTAAAAGTCGTCGACATGTTTTGGCGTAGAAACAAGAAAACTACCCACCCTGACATACATATTAATAATAATAATAATAATAATGCTTTATTTATCCTGTATAGATCATTTCTAAACGACATAGGACAAGTCAAATGAAAAAAAAAGTTACATGTAAACAAACAAGTAGCTACAAAGTAGTTCACAGATTATATTATTAGTCATCTTATACTATGCTATCATCTAGGTATTCATATGTTGAATAGTAAGCTTTTGCTGTTAATATCCTTCTTATTTGGACTTTAAATTTATTATTGTCCTTAATAAGTCTAAGACTTATTGGTAATTTGTTATACAGGATAGCACTCATATAATATGGACTTGATCAGTGGCGGATTAAACGGTGGGCGGACTGATGATAAAGCCCAGGGGGGCCCACCGAGACCGAGGCGTATATAAAAATATTTTCTTCATAAAACAATAGATACAGAAAAATAAAGTAAGACAAATATGTTTATCGCATAATTAAAATAGTGTATTAAGTTTCTGTATACATTACCGCTTTGTTTACATTATGATTATAGAGTTAGGTCCGAATTCGGTGAATAAGATAATAATTTAACCTGTCCCAATCAACACTCTATATTTGTGCGTACTCATCGACGTGCGATCTGAAACCGCTCGTTATAAGCACGTTTTAAAGAAAAACAGAAATTTTTGGGAAATTTATTGCAAATGTGTAAAAGTATAGTATATAATACAAATTCTAAAAACAATCTGCAAATTTCTATTGAAAATTCCATAATTCTAACATCAGTCCAACGCAAAATTTCCTTTAATATTTCATCGTAACATAAAGCCTATACGTCTTATGGAGTTTGATAGACCGAATCCGCACAATCATTCGGTTGATAAAGAATAAGAAAACACAAAACGTAAACGTAAATAAAAAATACTTTAAATTACAATCGTTTTATTATTTTTCATTACATAGGTCCCTTAAATTGGTATAAAATATAATACCTATTTTGATTTTACCGCCCAGGGCCCCCAAGCAACTTAATCCGCCACTGGACTTGATTTATAATGCTCTAGCTTATGCAAGTTGATAATAAGATCATCGCCTCGTCTAGTATTGTATTTATGAAATTTATTTAAAGAATCAAACTTATGCAAGTTTTGATGGACAAAATTTAGTATTTCTACAATATAAATACAGGGTACTGTTAATATTTTATGTTTTTTAAACAATTCTCTGCATGAATGCAAATGTTTTAAGCCACACATATTCCTTATAGCACGCTTCTGTAACAAGAAAATACGTTTAGGTTCAATACTGTGCCCCCAGCATACAATTCCATATCTAATGACCGATTCAAATGATGCATAATAATAATTCTTTACGGCCACTGACGTACATATGTAATTTAGTCTTTTCAAAGCAAAACACATGCCACTACATTTATATATATATATATATATATATATATATATATATATATATATATATATATTAATACCTTATACGCAATACAATGATACATCTGTAAATTAAGCAATTAATATTAGCATTTTACGTTGAACTAAGTGCTAAATAGACTTAATCAGTGAGCTGTAAGGACATCACTGCAATAGGCGTCATACCACAAGCAGCAATTCACCCAATGCTCTTATTTAACATTATTTAAAACATCCTGGGATACAATAGCGGTGTTATGAAAATAAAGTCTCATC
>JARFJB010001657.1:0-14628 GCA_036346205.1 Vesta saturnalis
CACCTGGTTAAAATGAAAATTTGATCATTTTGGTTCGATGATATTCAAAATTTTAATTTACGGTCCATTTTTGTTGTGAAAAATGCCAAATATTTTTCGTTGATTGGTAAGAACTACATTTTGAGGCCAGTACTGTCTAACATCTTTGTCAGTAATATTAAGTAGCAGATTTATATTGTAATATTAATCAATTGTTTTCTTTACGTTTTAAATATATTTCTGTTTGTATTTAGTAGTTGTGTACTGTGTGTAATTTAGTTTAGTTAAATTGTCCTGTTATTGGATATTTTTCTGTAGGACAATAAATTCTATTATTATTTTTATCAGAATCTGATTTCGTGTTGGGATACATCCAAACCACCAAACGAAATGTAACAAAACTTTCAAGAGATTTTTAGATATGATTCAACATTATAGAAGGATTTTCTCAAAACTGTATTAATTGTTATTAATTAACTTAAGTATTGCCGAACAATTTTAATTCGCTTTTTAAGTAAAATAATATTTCTCCGAATTTTAATAATAATCGTAATTATGAAGGGCGGAAACACCTTCCTGTAGTATATGAAGTATATAAAATAAATTTGTATATTTTATTTTAATTTAATGCATGTATATGCGCATGCTTTCATCTTTTTTACATATAGTGTACAGCTCTAATTATTATATTGCAGACGAACACTTGAATGCATTAGCACTGGAACGTTTATTAATGTACTCATTATACTTTTGAATCCTATTTTTAATATTTATTGCCAATTATTTTTGACCAATTATTTTATGATAGTTCTCTACTTTAACGTTTCAAGAATGTGTGTATTGTTTAAGTTTACACATATTGGGGTTACGTTATGTAGATATTTCAATCTAATATATTCATATAATATCAAAATAATGAATTTAAAAATCTTTTTGAATGCGTTTATCGGTAATATCTCAAAAGAAAAAAATTTTAAAATCTGTTAGCTGATGTGAGATTTTACTGTCAGTTTATAAAATAGAAATACAATAAAAAAGAATACAGAACGAAATAAAAGTTGTCTCCTGAAATACTTACATCAGATGGCTAAACGACCGTTATTATACAAGGTGATTCCAAATTAGATGTCAACTATCAAGGAGGTGTTAAAGTTGGATTCAAATAAAGTTGGGTATGATTCATCTGTGTAAAATTCAATAAAAAATATATATATATATATATATATATATATATATATATATATATATATATATATATATGTATGTATAGGGTGTCTAGAATCTACCCACGTTCTGTGGCTATCTTTGTTATTATAAGAGATACAGAGTCGGTTAAACTAGCAAAGTTGGGCAGAATTACATGATAATTCAAATACCGATATCAAAATTCAATATTGTTGCCAACTTTCTAAGATAATCTAAGAAAATGCGAATAACAAATTTTTTCAATAATTATTTTTCGAGCTACAACCCAAACATACATTTTTTTAAATGGCAACTGTAGGTGGTTATGGACCCATTCGATGGCTTATTTTTTTCTGATTTCAAAAATGTTAGCTTTGTATGTTTAGTATTATTAGTTAACTCACAATTTTCAAAAAATTGTAATTATAGTATTTCTTTAACAAATGCAATGTTTACCGTGGTGTGCGGTGACAATTAAAAACAAAACTCTTCATTGATTGACTCCCAAATGGTAGATATTGAATTATTTGTTGTAACCAGTTGTAGTTCGTACTTAAATAGTGAATATTTATTTATTAATGGCTTATTCTTCTGAAGAAAGAAATGATATGCTTTTTTGCTATTACGTGTCTAACAGAGATGCTAATGCTGCTTGGGAATTATATCTTCAAACTTATATGGGGAAAGAAGATAACCCGATGTGAGATTATTTGCCAAATTCGAATCGAATTTAAAAAAAATATGGGGTTTTACTAAACCTCAAAATTTTAAAATTAATGTTAACACAGAAACAGAAGAACGCGCTTTAGCTTACGTTGGATTTAAACCTACTACATCTCTTCATGAAATTGCGAACGAGTGCAACACTTCCAAAGATGAAGCCCACCTTATTTTGAAACAAAATAATTTTAAGCCATATGATTTTCATGTAGGAAATACATTGTATGTTGAAGATTATCAGAAAAGATTACGTTCTGCTACATGGTTGATTAATGAAAGTCGAGCAAACAATCAATTCTCGAAAACCATTCTTTTTACCGATGAAGCAAACAACGGCATCTTCAATAGAAAAATCATATCCAATGGTTCCAAGAAAATCCTCATATTACTGTTGAGAGGAGAGATCAATATACTTTTTCAGTAAACGTTTGGTGCGGTATTATTGGTACCTAAATCGTTGGGCCGTTTTTTTATGAATTTTCCGAAAGATATCTAACTTTTTTACGAAATGAATTTGAACGTAATTCAAAATTTGAATTATTTACAACACGACGGGGCACCACCACACAATGGATTACGTGTGTGTAACTATTTACAGGAACGTTTTAATAATTGGATAGGAAATCGAGGTCCAATAGCTTGGCCGCCGCGATCTTCAGACTTAACGCCCCTGGTCCCTGGACTTTTTCTTGTGGGGTGAAATTAAAGACAAAGTTTACCCAGTAAAACCTGGTAATCTAGACGATTTAAAATATAAAATTCGTGTTGCTATACAACAAATTGGAACCTAAAGTTTATTAAAAGTTCAAAACGAAACTTTAAAACGATGTTAAATGTGTGTTCAAAATAATGGAGGGCATTTTGAAGCACTTCTATGGTTGTGTTATCTATTTATATTTTTTGCTGTTACTCTTCGTTGTAAGTTAAATTTATTTAGAACTTTTTTATTTTGATAATGTAGTGCATTATTTCTTGTTGTTTTCACAAATTTAGTAGTAGAATATGAGCAACAATGTTGAATTTTCTTCTCGCTTTGCTTATTTGCTAATTTAACCGACTCTGTATCTCTTATAATAACAAAGATACACATAGAACGTGGGTAGATTCTAGACACCCGGTATAATACCTCAACTACATGTGTTAGAGAATATAAACCTGCTGTACGATTTATATTAGCGCACAAAAACGTGTGTCGTGATTAAGAAGCAGCGTCTGCCACTCTTGTCATTTTTTGAAATTATTGTTTATGCGTTTTTGCTTTACTTTTTATACAAAACAGTTTTTTTCAAAACTATCTACAACTTGTATAGTGAATTATCGGTAATTTGGTAACATTTTCACATAATTTATATAAAATGTACAAAATTTTAGATATGCACCTTAAATCTCAAGCGCAGCTCATACTTATAAACGTGCTTAATTATTGTGTATGGGAACGTGACATTCAAGGGGCTCTCATTCCATTTGAAACTGTTATGTGGGTATGTAGTATATTATTGTGTAAAATATGATGCTTGGAAGAACTACTTTTAACGCACGCCTGAAGCATGTAGGATTAGTATTAATACAGTTACTTAGTGCAGTTATAAAAATTAACGTTAAAGTTAAAAAAAAGTAAAGTTACAAGGTTACAGAACCCAAAAAGAAAATAAACCTCTACAGTTATCAGCTAAGGGGAGAAAACGTATGAAATCTAAGTCCACCGAAGTTGATGACTATGTAAAGGATGCTGTAAAGAGACAAATTTATGAAAGGCTTTCAAAATGTAAATACAAACGTGCAAGACATCTCTAGTACTACACTTAGTTTTGTAGGTATATAGGCTACGCTGTCAGTACAAAAAGAATTAAGCAATAGTCAAGTTTTTGATTTCAATGGATCATGTTTAAGAGATCTCTTACATTACATTGGCTTTTCGTCTAAAGTAGATGATGGTAGGAGAGGTTTACTGGAACAATGACATATTGCTGCCGCCTGCCAATCGTGTACGATTCATTATAATTCCGAATAAAATAACTGTATTTTCTAGATTTATAGTTGTACATGCAGGCAATGAAGATGGTTTTATTTCGGATGCTTCTCTTTAGTTTTCTACCAAGTCACAAAGTGCAGACTATCATGAAGATATGGGTGCAGAGTTGCTTACAAAATGCTTTGAAAATAATTTAATTGCAAACTTAAAAGAACCATCTTTAATTATAATTGACAATGCTAGTTATCGTTCCAAACTTCTAGAAAAAATTCCAAATAATTATCTAAGAAGAAAGAAATATGTAATTTTCTATTAAAGCACAATATAGCTTATGAACATTGCATGTTTAAAAAAGAATTACTGCAATTAGTTGCAAATAATGCGATACCGAAGGTGTACGAAATAGATGAAATAGCACACAAGTGTGGACACAGAGTATTACGGTTACCACCATATCATTGTTAATTTAATCCAATTAAAGTGGTGTGGGCAAACTGCAAAGAATACTACAACAAAAATATAGGAAGACATCATTCCAAATTTAACGATGGCTATGTAAGAGAAATATGGATGGAATCCTTGCACGGAATTGATGGGATATATTAGCAGTGTCTATGTTAGAGTGGTGGGAAATTGAAAACCATTTTGAGGTTGTGCAACCATTAATTATATTTGTTAACGATTCTACTTCTGAGAGTGACACTGATAGTGAATAATTTTTTTTAATTTAAATGTTCTAATTCCAATGTACTTAATACAAATATTCTAATTTTTACATAACATATTGATAACTCTACAGTAGGTGGATTGAATACATGTACTGATTTATGTAAATTGCTTTTTATTTAACTTGGAGCAATACGAGATCTATTTAAACTATGTGCTAAATTAAAATATTAAACATCTATAATTTCGTTGAACTTCGAACTACATTACACTGTACAGGTAAACACTTTCTTCTACAAGAATGAAATAATCACAAATGTATCGATATTTATGTTATCGTAAAGTATATATAAGAATTATGTCGATTACAAACCAATATTATGCTTCTAGAAGGGGTGTTATAAATCTTGACAATAACAAACTAATTGCAACTTTTATCAATTTTTTCACCTGAACTGATTTAATTTATAATAAATAAAAAAAGTATTTGTTTACTTACAAATATATAGGTTATGTATTATGATGGTAGTTATAATCAAACCATGTCCTAAATTATAACAATTCACTGTCGCAGCATAATATTTTTGACTTTATTAATAAAATAAATGGATGGAATGGATAGTTTCTCTAGTTTAAAATATAAAAAACATTCAATAATTTTCAACTTTCTTTGACATTTTATGGAAATTTATGCGGAGGCACCTGCCGATAAAAACATTAACTAAAAGATACTTTGCTGTTTTAATGAAGACTTAGGTAGTCTAAATTTCACTTCGTGTAATTTTAAGAAGGAGTCATACCCAACTTTATTTTAATCAAACTATAGTATGGCTCATACAAAAATCACGAAAGTTACAACAAAGGCGAATTTATTTATGATATGTCAAAATGAATCAGTTTTGTTTTTTTTTGTCTAGAAATTGCCGAACCAGAGTTCTTGATTTCAAAATTTAATTTTTTCATAGCTACTTAATTCGGAAATTTTTGTCACCTATGGAAAATTCAAATGAAAATTACCTGTCAAGGAATAAGAAAGATAGCTTGTTGCTTGTGTAAGAGACGGTGGTGGTCATTTTGAACACAAAATGTAAAATTATTGAATAAAATTTAGAATTTTCGAGAGGTAGCGCGGTTGAAAAGCTTTTTCTGGTGGAACTATTGAATGAATAGTTTAAAAGTTATAAACAATAGAAAATTTAAAATCTATATTGGTTTCTTTCACATTCTGTTTTTATTCTCTACAACTTTCTTCCTATAAACATATTCCTCATACTTTTGCATTTTTTCAGTGAAATACATATTCTACTATTAAAAACTGGACTAAATACTATTTAAAAGGATCGATTCCTACAGAATCGGCAGAAACTGAACGAAAATATGGAATTACTATAAAATCACAAAATTTCAAATATCTCGATAACCGTTGATTCTTGGGTATAGGTAAATATGGCTCAATAGATCACAAATGAGCCATACTAACACTTCCTTGTAGGTTGGCCTTTAATTTTGAATCACCTTACATATGATATAGCATTAACATTACGAATTAGAAATTTTTGCATAATGACATAAAGGTTTACATACTTTTAGATATAATAGAAACATGAAATATGTTTTTTTTTGGTTTATGCCAATCATTCAAGTTAAAGTAATTTAGACACTAGAAAAATAGCATTAAATGGATTATTTAATTAATATTATTCACGTGCAACCAAGTAGGTATACTTGAATTTGTTCATATTAATATTTAATAAAAATATGAAGCACTTAAGTCACATTTTAAACAATTTGTATTAAGTAATATTAAGTGAACGACGTAACACACCCAGCGGATAAATCATGTGTGAATTTTGCCACATTATGCTATTAGGTATATAATTTTGTTACCTATATTTGATAGTATGGTTAAAACAATGGTTTAACTCTATTGTTATGACTCGAAATCTATTTTGTCGTAGTAAAATAATATAAAATATCTTTGATTATAAGACCACTGCATAGCTAACAAATTGAAACTTACCTACTAAACATTGTTATAATAGATAAATATTGATATTTCACCGCACTGCAACATCACAGTACAACACAATGATGTCAGAAGTAATAATTAGATATTAGGTACTATGAAATGGAGAGGTAGTCCTCAACTTCTGTAGTAACTAAGTCGTTAGAGCATGAACAAATTTCTACGCGCAGTATCACAACAGGTACGTGCACCTGTGACGCATGAGTTAATAAAAATTATATTAACACATTAATATTTACATACTTCAACTTATGTATAACTGGTTTACAGTTACTATATTGCTGGCGTACATACATTTACCATACCACTTCATGATGTATTGCCTAAGTAATGGGCTGGTTTTTTTACAAACATTTAATGCAATTACTAATGCATGAAGTGAAGCAATAACTTCATCGTAAAGCCAAAATCAGCTTACTGCTCCATGAGTTGGAATACTTGCACTTGAATTTTTCACTTCACTTATAGCTTTGAAATACCTACATAATTGATATGTATGTAGGAGAGTGACACTTTCGAAATAACGTATGCACATCACCTACAATTTATTTTTGTCTTTTTTTTCTTGGAATTCATTCATTCATCGATTTCGAAGTTCCCGTAAAAACCTTAAATCCTTAATACTTTGTAAAGTTATGTTATAGGATTCGTTGTTTAAGTACCTAATGAATAAATTAAAAGAGGTTTTACAATCAATAATATTTATTTGGATTTATAATCCTAAACCGGTTTCGATATTGCATATTGTCACCCTAATAAGAAAAATGCCTGACTCTGTTTTTTGAAAATTTTACAGGAGAGAAGAAAAACGTTTTTTTAAATCTGAATGTAAGGTTTAGTTAATCATTATTCTTAAATGGTAAACAAATAATTACGGTAATTATTATTTTTTAATCGATTTTTTTGAGATAGACAAAAAATAAAATGAACAAATAATTTTATTTTGCCACCATAATGTTCTTTATACGCCTCAAATGCGGGCGTAATGTGGTCTTTATAGCACGGAAATGTCATTGATGCTAAGCAGCATGACTGGCAGTAAACACATGACATGATATGTCACGTAAGTTGAAAGAATTATTGAAACAACAAATTAGCCTACTGTCGACTTTATTTCACTGCATTTGCATTTAAAAACTTGCCAAAATACTGAATCTTTTAAAATTTTGTTCCAATTTCATGGTGCAAAATAAAATAAAACATTAGTAATTTGCATATTAGATTATGGCTCAGAATATAAAAGTCTGCTTCGCGTCGGGCTTTTTAACATTCCCTCGAGCCATAATCTTCTGATTATGCCCTTAATACATAAATATCTATTATTGAAAAACAGCTTAAATTAAGAAAACCAATAATCAAAATAGTGTTAAAAAGGGGGAAAAAAGAGCTTAGGTTAGGTACAGATTAAAAAAAACACCTTAGATTAACCGCTTAATGCATCAGGTTATTTTCAATGGTTGGTCCGATAATTCTCATATTTTTTTATTTCATTTTTATAGTCTAGGGTCGGTTGTTCAACAATAAACCGGGAAATTTTGAAAAATCGATTTTGAGTTGTTCCTGAAACTTAAATGGATTGATTTTATACGTGAAATTAGGAAAATTATTTAGATTTTATTATACCTATCGGCATTTGGATAACGTTTAAAAATTATTACCAGTCCACTTTTTTTAAAAAATGGGTGGTTCACTGTGTCCACCCGTTGGTACACACTTAACCAGAATAGTATTCTACAATGAACCATCTGGGTACATAATAAACCACTCAACTTTGATAAAAGAAAGATAAACAAGAACCAACAAAACCAAAATATCTATTGAAAAACATGTTATTACAATCTAAACTAAATCATTTATGAAATTGTTCATCCCATATTCAAATTAGACATATCAACTGGAAAACTGAAAACTTTTCTTGTGTTAGTCCTTTCCATTTTGGGAATTGGCAATATGTATTTTATATCATTCGTCTGTAAAGCAGCAAAATCAGGAGTAGGTGGTTCTGCAAACTTCTGACGTTCTTTGTTAACCAGTCTAGAATAAGAGACAAAAAAGTCATTATCACCCTCAGTAACCTTTTCTAAGACTTTTGCCACGTAATACGTTGTTGTTTTCTTGCTTGCAAATAGAACTAACACAAATTCTCCTTCAACTGGTTCACGAAGTAAAGATGCAAAATCATCAGTCATCACTGTGTCATTTGCCCCATTAGTCTCGTTATTATCACAAAAGAGTTCACCCCCCAATGACGATATATCGGAGTGAAATTCTTCGTCGCCGGAAGTATCAGAATCCTTTACTACTTTTGCTGCTGGTTTGTTATTGCTTCTTTTACTTCCTGTAGTTTTTCCAAATAGATCTTTAGTGACCTTCTGTGTCGCTTGTTTGCGCTTAGCAGCTAGTTCCTCTTTTTCAGGTGTGTCGGTAGCTATCATACCTTTACCTCGCTTTCAAGGTTTTCTAGTTGTATTTCGAGGCCCTGCTTTTAAAGGTGGCATTATGCTGTGAGGTGGAATAAAATTTGGAGCAAACGAACACAATCAAAGTATTGCTCCGTCTTTCTGTTGAATTGACAATTTCTTCTTTTTCGATAAGCTCTTGATTTTCTTTGTTTCCTTCAGTTTGTATCAATACTGCTTCAGCATTTTTTGGTTCAGGTCTGTCAGTGACGTAACTGGGCATGAAGTCTACATCAGTAAACAAGGAGTCGTCAAACGGAAATATCCCACATTTTTTGAAAGCTTGTGTGATGTTTAATGGAGACATCGATTTCATCCAGGCAGTGCAACACATTCAGCAACATTGTAAATTGTTAATGGTTTGTCTGGGTTCCGTAAAAGCCACGAATCTAGTGCAGAGTTATAATAGGCTTTGAATGGCCTGTTTACACCAACATCTGATGGTTGAAGTTTTCCGGAAGTATGAGGGTGCAACGTTAAAATTGTGACTCCAACAGCTTTTACGAGATCCAGGGCTTCTATTGATAAATGACTCTCATGGTTGTCCATTATGAGTAATAATGGATTGTCCATGAAAGATGAACCATGGTTCATTGTTTAACGTAGGTACTTGGTTCATTGTAGAACATGTCTGCCATATTGTTTTTCATTCAAATAAATACTTAACCAAGAGGACATTTAACGTTCAAACCATTTTTAACCTACCCCAGAGTGCATAAGTTTATTTTAAAATCATTGAACTATCAATTAGTATTGTATACGACTAATTAGAAGAAAATAAACTTACCCGCCAATTTGTACTATCTGCGTGCTGAAACAACAAAGCTTTGGTTGCACACCCACACTCTACCAGATCTTAATATCGACTGAAGACAGCAAGAAGGTACACAGTTATATAGCGTACTTGACAATTTCGAGCTTGTGACATTGGCGTACCATAAAAAAAATAACGTGGTTCATTGTATACGCCTGGTTCATTGTTGAACAACCGACCCTGCTTGTAGAAGTATTAAAGTGTAGAAATTTTAGAATAAAAAAAATGTTTTTTCTTCAGACGTCAATAAAAGATGACATTTTAAACTTCACCTGGCAACGTTAAAGTTTGACATTTTCACCGGCGGCTGCATCTCCTCGCAGCGGATGCAAAATTAATGTAAGTTAATAACTCAAACACCCAATTTGGAAATCAACGAAAACAAATGTATTATTTAGAGTTATAAAGATTAAAAGTACAATGATTAAAACTAACATTTTCTCCAAAATAAAATCCGCCAGAGGTAACAGTGGAGGTCTCGCTGCGTTCTAAGGAAATAGTCTTTAATTCTTCCTCTTCTACATGAACTTCTGTACTCGTAGCGCTTGTACTAAGTGCAAAAATTTTCAAGACTACCTCTTTTTTTGTTGCCAGAGAGTCTTCAATATAACGCTCAGCTACAGTGCTGGATTTCCAGCCACCATGGCGCTTCAAGCACATTAAATCTGCGCCGCCGTCCACCAACAGTGTAGCTGAGGTTCTTCTTAGACAATGCCCTGTGTATTCTGTATATGCTAATTTTAAGAAAAAAGCTACCTCCCTAGGAACACTACTTATTTTATGGATTCCCATCACCGCTCTTGAGCATTTTCCATTTCCATATTTCAAAAAAAATCGGCGTTCATTCATATCTCGTGGGCACAAAGCAACATATGTGTTATATAAATTTGGGAAAGATTCCCCTACAACTGTAAATGATTTAATTTTTTTTGTTTTGCTATCTGGAATTTTAATATCTAGCAGAGTTTTCAGGTTCTCAATGTCGTCTACCATCAGCTTCCCCAATTGATCGCAACGACATGCCCCTGAGACACCAATAATGAAAACGATCTAAAAAAATACAAAATATAAAGACTTGTTTTCATTCTATTTCCAAAACTTACCTTCATTAACAAGTATTTGTCGTCCGACGCTTCCGATAAAAATTTGTTAAATTGGTCTTTTGTAAATACTTGGGCCTGCTTTGGGGTATATCCTTCATTCTGCTTCTTTAGATATGCACGAAGTTTCAAGTATTTGCTTATATATACGCCATGTCGAATGCTCAATAATGATTTTATCATCGAATATTGGGATCACATTGTCGAGCTTTTCATTTTCATTTTTGTTGCTAATTCGGCAAAATAAGCTAACGTTGCGGTTTCAGAGTAGCTTTTAATATTTTTTTTATCGCACCATTTTAGAAATAGCTGAAAAGCGCGTTCATAGATTTTGCTCGATCTTGTAGGTAATAGATCATTTATTGCTGTATAAGCCGCTTCAGTAATTTCTTACGGCGTGTAGTTCTCCAAATCCATCATACTCCTAACAATGTAATATTTTAATTTACACAAATAGGAACAAAAAGTTTAATAAAATACTTACAATAACACGGAGAATCTTCACAATTTCCAACTTGTTTAATGCATTATTATAAGTTTTTGTTATGAACGGATAAGTTCAAAGGTATATAATTAAATTACTAATTTATTAATATACATAAGTTTCAGATTTAACGATGTACTTAGTTTCAATTTAATCGATGTAAATTTTGTCTTATGTATGTAGAACTGATGTAAATTTAAGTTCTATAAAGACAAAATTTACATCGATTGGCTTGAACCTGATGGCGCAGTTTACGCTATTCTAGAAGTACATCGTAGGTTCAAATTACCGAGGTAAACTTTATTTATGTATTTAATAAAATTAGTAATAATTTTTAATTGTTTAATGCAACGCCTACTGCTGCTTGCCAGAGCACGCCATGTAAATCTAAGTATTCCTCATTTTCACAACCGAATTATTTTTCCTTATTTCACATTTAAGTGTAAAAAAACGTCTGAAGAAGAAATAGTATGTTTTATGAGGAGCAAAGTGACTTTTTGTGGCCCATCAGTATTTGCCGGGCTCACTACGTTCGTCCGTCAAACTTTAGCTCCTTATAAAATAATATACTATTTTTTGCAAAAATGAAACATGTAATATAGCGCTTACCTTAAAAAATCGGGTAAAATAAAACTTTGTGATACTTCATAAATAGTTATTTGTTATATAAGACGATAAAATACAATTTTATCGATGAGTGAAAAATGTTAACTCATGAGCGACGAAGGAGCGAATGGATTCATTTTCACGAATCGATAGTTGCATTTTATCGTCTTGTATAACATTCTATTTTTTTCTATAGCGAATTTTTAACGCAAAATTAAAGAAATATTAATCGAGCTAGTCACGTTTTAAAATTTCAGTAGTATGGGTTGCTAGGGTTGACACTGAATAAAAGAACATTTTGTTTATCAGAATTTGTGCTTTTGTATACTTTTCTGAATACAGTGCAAGTAAAAATGAGTGAAAATAATTGGGAAACCACTTTCGAACAAGAAAAACTTCCCTCAGATGTGTAACAACAGGTGATGGAGGCAGTGGGTAAATCATTTCCCCAAAAATCGAGATTTCTATACCAAAAAAAATATATGTGCTTTCAAAGGTGAAAAAGCGCAAAGAGTATAAATCATGTGAGTGAAAAGCTACTTCTGGCATACTTTTCGGAAAAGTCAAAGAAAGTGAAGCCATCAACATTGTAGTCGTATTACTCGATGATAAAGTCTACGCTGCTAGTGAATGAAAATTGTGATATTTCAAAGTAAATAATATGTCAAGTGTATGTGCTCTGCCAAATAATTACACATACTGTTTTCAGATACAGCAAACTGATTGCACTGCTGAAGAAGCTGAGTGATGGTTATAAGTCTAAAAAGTCCAAAGTCTTTGAATCGGATGATGTTATGAGATTTTAAACGAAGCTTCAGATGACGACTATCTGTTTGTGAAGGTAAAACGTTTAGAAACGGTGACTTCATAATTTGGTTTTTAAATTACAGGTTGTTGCGGAACTGGGTTTGTATGGAGCGTGTCGGTCAATGAATTGTACAAACTAGAAAGTTCTAAGGTTGATGATCGATAATCTGTCATAATCGTCTCAGTTATTGACAAAAAAACTAAGCAAGATCGCTTATTTTGCACCACTGATAAGGAATGTGGTGTAAGTATTTTGAATATTGTGAGAAAATACGTTGCTTTACGTCCTAAAAACGTGCCTCACCAAAAGTTCTTCATCAACTATCGACAGAGAAAATGTACAGTTCAACCTGTGGGGATAGATACCTTGTATAATATTCCTAAGAAAATTGCCGACTTTTTGAAATTACCGAATTCAGAAATGTATACTGGCCATTATTTTCGCCGCTCTGCAGCCACAATGCTGGCAAATTCTGGTGCTGACCTGATGGTAGTAAAGCGTATAGGGGGATGAAAGTCATCTTCCGTCGTCGAAACTTATATAGAAAACTCAGTAGCGAAAAAAATTGATGTATCAAAGAAAATACTCTGTGGAATAGAAAGTTCATGTAACTCTACGTCGTCTATAGTCTTTCACATGAAACAGGTTCTGTTCCAAAATTTGATATTTCTGGGAATGCAATATTGAAGTTATTATTAATGTAAATAAAAATGAAAAATAAGTTGTATATTTATATAAATAAAAATTTAAAAATTGGTTGTCATGGTCGGTCGACCGGTTGTCATAAATACTGCAACTGTTGGACAAAATACTTTGTCGAACAGTTGCAGTTTTTCACGTGTTTTATATGTTAGTTTTCAGTGATTAAAATCAAATTTTATTCGCTAGTGACTAAATTAAATATTATATACTAGTAAAAATGAAAATATGATCGAAAATTTGTTTTTCATCAACAACGTATTCATGACAACCGGTCGACCGACTATGACAACCAAGACCTGGCTGCTTGACTGTTTTTTAAATAATCTCTTCAAGTTTTTCGTTAAAAAAAAATGCAACTGTTGGACAAAACGTCGTATATCACACGTGAGTGAAATGCCATTATAAGCACGTGAGAATTTGTCAAAAATCTCACTTGCTTATAATGGCTTATTTCACTCACTTGTAATATGATCTACTATTATCTAGCCTTGCTGTTAAAGTTCAACTTTATCTACCCTTACAGATAAAGTGAAACTTTATCTATTGATTTGGGTTGTTCAAAGCACACTTTAACAATTGCTATAGAAACAAAATGTAAGTCTAAAGGAATAATACCAGTTTGTAACAGTATGAAACACTCTAAAACACGGAGTAACGCATAACGGCACAGCACAATCGGGGCAGTAATATCTAGTTTATCTGCGAAACTTCTTGTCACCTGCATCTCGAACTCTGCTACATATTCCACACTGACGTGCAGGATTTGTTTTTTTCTCCGTTCCTGGAATATATTCAGGAAAATGGCGTTCTGTAAGCCTAAGCGGAGGCAGTTGTGCCGAAGGCCATCCTTGCCTGCGGGAGGATTCAGGTTGATGATATTTCTCTATTATTTGCTCATAGGCTTCATTCTATAGTTCATGGCTGATTGTTTCGTCCAGATTTGCGAAACAATACAAAAGAATTCAACAAATGAAAAATATTTTTCCCTCTTTCTCGGTAGTCTGTAATCTGCTAAATGTTGATCGAACATCCACTCCTCCCATCGTATGATTATAATCGAGGACAACCTTAAACTTTGACCTCCGATCTTTTTTCTACCTTCCACAA
>JARFJB010001658.1:0-80000 GCA_036346205.1 Vesta saturnalis
AAATGGCTAAATTTAACTTTTGCAAAAGATGTACCATACAATGTAATAATTTGAAAAGCTTATTCATCCACCTAAATACATACAAAAAACAACTTCATTAAAATCACCAAAAATAAACACAGAAAAGTAGTTACCTTAATTCGCACAAAA
Organism: Vesta saturnalis; assembly: GCA_036346205.1. NCBI lineage: Eukaryota > Metazoa > Arthropoda > Insecta > Coleoptera > Lampyridae > Vesta > Vesta saturnalis. Next base: position 151 of record JARFJB010001658.1, read on the forward strand.
TAATCAATCTAAATTCTCTCTTTCCCTCACAGCGGTAAAGGCAATACTCGTGCAATTGACCTTTTTGGTAATTGATCAACGGATACCGGTAACTCTTCAATCTCCTTGACACGGTCTTCAGTTTACTGTCATCACATTTCATTTATCCGACTATTTTCAAATTATATCTACACGAATTTAGTAGCAGAAAATGGGGAAAGCGCTAAAATAAACACTCATCCTTTTCAATCGACACGAAAATCCCCGGAATCATTAAATTTTTTCTATAATACACACACAAGGTGAACGGGAAAATTCCCTCACAATAGCTTTAAGTAACCCGGGTAAACGTAGGAAAATTCTGTGCGCTCAACACTTACACCACCCGCTCAGCGTTCGACCTCTTTCCTTTACAGCCTAACTTTAACTAATTAAGAGAAACATCAAATGTCTTATCCCCCTAAGATTACGTCATCTTTTAATCGTCACACAGAAATACTAAAACTGCGTAATGGATATTTCCCAACACAAACAGACTTGCTACCTAGAATCGAGACACACACATCTTGTTTTTCAGTAAGAAACTCTGTTGCTCAAACAAATTTTTTGTATCTTCCCAACAACAACTGAATACATAAGAAATGCAGCACTTTTTAAACGCAACTGAACCATTTCATTATTAACCACGATAACACAAACCAATTTAAACCGACACATTATGTCTCTTAAAAACTCTCTTTATCTATAATGAAATTCAATTCCTTTTGTCGAGGTTGCCATAACAAACTTTAAAATAAAAATTCCGGGTAACAACGCTTTAATTTAAAATTCTACATATATTTTAAATATCCTAATATGCGAAAAAATTCTACGACGAATTTCATCCACACGTAACAAACTAGCACATGAACTGTTGCCAAATGAAACGTAAAAAACTTAAAAAGGGTGAAGTCGTTTCACAGAAAAGTACTACTGGAATTTTTGTTGAATAAAAGAGATGTCAAAATGTTAACCGGAAACGGTTACTGTGCGTAAACGAACATTACGAAGCCTAAATCTGTCATTGAATACAATAGGCATAAAAGCTACATTGATATTTCGGGTAAGTCACATTGATAAATTATATGTCTTTTTATAATAATTTAAGTTTTTAGATAAATGAAGGCGTATAACATCTGTCTTAGGTGTGGGCTAAAAAGGTATAGGAAATTTGCCAAAGGGTTGACAGTTGGTGCAGCAATTGTAAGTCTCATTGGCTTCATCAGAAAGTCACACACGATAAAATGTCAATTACTAAATTCCGTGGAGAGTTAATAAAAAGTTAGTCGAAAGCTTCACGTACTGCATTATCTACTTTGATAATTCATATTTCAAATTTGCACATCTTATAGAACATGACGTCTTGCCCAATAATTACCACGAAGCCAATAAAAACCAGAATTCTCTTGAAGTCTGTAAAAGACAATTGTGTTCGAATTGTTAAAAAAACAAAGAAACAAAATATCGGTATCTATTATGCGCCAAACAATTTTGCTTTGAATGTTTTTTTTTAATTACACAGTTCGAATTTGAAATGTTTTTTTATTATTTAATTTTTATTCTCTTTGTTATCGACGTTACTATTGACCCACCAACGTAAAAACCAACTACGCCAAAATATTGCTAAAAGCATCTTATTTCACCCTCTGCATATTGTGAATAGGTCTAGTGGACGATCGGAACCTACCACTGCGTAAAGTTAGAAAATGCGTGGTAGACAACATTGCCACGCCGCGGTCACTGCGGAGCAGTTTTTTCTCAAAACTGGTGGACATAGTTTACCCAACAACGGCACTTTAGGTGTTAAAAGAAACAAACTGAATTTCTTCTTTCTTAACAATCAAATCAGAGTTACTCACCTTGTTTTTGACTTTTTAGTTTACTTTTTGCCACGTCAGTCGTGTTTTTAGTTTTTTAATTATTTAGTTGTTAGCATCACTCTGTTACTGTCAAGTGCAACCAAGAATATCAATAGTAGTCTTGGGTACAATACCAACGTAATGCGGAGTATCCACATTTACTAATTTGAACGGACCCGCCCCTCTAAGTCCTGATGGTATAAGACTGCTATATTGGTTCAACCATGTCCTTACTGTACTGCAGTCATACATTTGTTTTTCAACACTATTCATTACACACGATTTTTGTGAAACATTTAATAAATATTAAAACCTTATTTTACATATTGCATGAAAGTTGTAACTTATAACATGTAACACTTACAAAAATACAATATTGTTAGCAAAAAAAAAATGGAACATTTTTAGAACTATTTAACATTTGTATTAATTCTACACCAACAACCACATTATTGGGAAGAGGTACTGCTTGTACTTTTGAAATCGTTTATTCATCACGAACAAAATAATGTTTATGCTGCAAATAAAACTTGAATGACTCCAGAACCATGTAAACCAATACGTAGGTAATATTTTTTTGTTCATAGAAGTATAACCCAGAGAATATGGCCAAATTGACAAAGAAACAACCTATAATTACGTTAGAGTAATAGGATCTCTTCCTTTTTGAGCATAACCGCATGTTTATTATGTAGGTTTCACAAAAATTATGCAGTATCATTAGTCCGACCACAGTCTTCTTGTGATCACTTAAAATCGTTGCGTTTACAGTGTAGTAATTGCAAATGCTGTTTACGAATGTGAAAACTGTGAACAAGGCAAGTGATGGTTGGATACCAATTATTATTATGATCAAATACTTACCGTTAGCCAGAAGCCGAATATTTAAATTTGCTCTTTGGCGACGAAATAAAAGTGTCATTATAAACATTTTATTTAATATAATAAGAATGTGAACTATTGTTTGAATAGAAAACATTTTAACTTTACTCTTGTTATAGGTACTTTAAACAGCAAATTAAATTTGAGGTTAATCTGCTAAAACCGGCACTAGAGGGCGTTCGAGTTTTTATAAATTTCTCAAATATGAAATGTGCAAACTTAAGTCACAAATGCCTACTTACAGGTATAAATTGAATACATAACACATGTTTTTACTTTGATAAATTAATTTTTGTATCACGATCAGCTCGTCACCCGTCTACCGTATTGGGAATTACGCAGGGTATTTCAATACTACCAACACGAAAACAGTGAAAAGTTAAAATCTCTATAAGCTTTGTGGATCTGACCAGAACAATTGCAATTGCATGTAAATATATGTACAAGTATGTAGGTACAATCTTTTATATGTAGAAATTAAGTAAGTACACAATATAACCAATTTTTAACAAAATGATTATACTTTAGAAGAAACACTTTTTTAGTAAAACATCTTAGCTAAAATCATCCGTGACAAAACATGAGGTAAAAAACTTATTATACCGTATCCATTTCCACATGCGAAACACAACACTTTTTATCTTTGTGTATGTAACAACTTGTTACTCACGGGTGTCTGTCTACGTCCCTGAAGGTAGCGAAACAAATTTGGCGGAATCAAGTGATTGTAGTTAGCAGATTTATAGCTAATTAATTGCGAAAGAAATTTTTTGGTAGTTCAAATACGGAATTCGTTACGCAATGTTCCGCCAACTTCACATGAAAAGTTTGGTGAAATCAAGTGGTTTTTGCAAATGTTCTTCTTCTTCTTATGAAGTTAGCAAACCAAATTTGATGGAACCAAGTGGTTCTAGTTAGCAAATTGTTACTAATTAATTGCTAAAGAACAACATTTTTAACTTAAATACAGCATTAATTACACCATGTACTACTGGATTTATATGAAGTTGGCGAAACATAGCTAAAGGCTTTACATTTGCGACGAAATCTGGATCAATGAATTAATATTAGATTTACAAAATTTTACACTAACTTGTTTTTAAGTGAGCGGGCAATCAAGCTTCAAGCCTAAAGAACTATTAGTATTTCACGGATAAAATTGCGGCCAGAAAGAATTTTGGCACATAATTTGCCACGCAGTAACTAGCTTACTTAGTTATTAATAATGCATTTTAGGAGTAAAACGATATTGTATGCTATTGTTGTATTAATGCACATTACATTTGAATAATGAACTCGTGTACAAAAATACTTTATTCGTTGAACATATAAAACAGAATTTTCGGATTGACTTTCATATTATCGTTTTTCCAGCAATTTATAACCTTGATCCTTATGGCAGTTCGTACAATGTCGGTTTAGAGTTGTCGTTTTTAGAGAACACTATCTCCACGAAAATGAAACCGCCTGTCAATGAAAGTTTATTATACAATTTCTGAATTCTTTTATCCCCTTCCCACTCTCCGTCTCTCTCTCTCTCTCTCGCCATCGATTTCCCCCTCTCCCTCATTCCTGCCCCCCCCCCCCCGCTCTTTCACTTCCACCAAGAATTCAGATCACAATTGCAGGAAAAACCAGTAGTTACACATTGCAAGGTGTCATTGAGCATCGTGGCCCAGCAACAAACTTGCAGCCAAATTATTTCTTCCAAAACTCTTGGACACCTTGTGACAGACCAAAAATGATAAAATGAAGGTTAATTCGCTAAATATTTTTGTACACATGAGTTCGTTATTCAAATATAATGTGCATTAATATTGAAAATAATTACAACAACGACAGGGTATGACATTGTTTTACTCCTAAACTTCATTTTCAATAAATGAATATTAAGTTACTGCAAGAAAAACTGGTGGTTCTGTGGCTTTAAAACCTAATTGTTTCTCAAGTTGTCGTCAAATTGATTGTAAGTCGTTTCAAAGTGCTAAAATTCTTTTCTTAACGCAATTAATTGGCAACTCAGTTCCCCGTGCAAGACTGATAGTTCTCTAGGGTTGAAGCTTGATGCCTGGCTAAATTAAAATCAAGTTAGCAGAAAATTGCGTAAATCTAATATTAATTCATGCATGAATGTTTCGTCACGAACTTAAATCCTTTCGCTTCTATGTTTCGCCAATTTCATATAAACCTAGTGAAACATGGCGTAATTAATTTTGTCTTTTGGCTAAAAGAATTTTGTTCTTTGGCAATTAATTATCAATGAATTCACTAACTAGAATCACTTGGTTCCGCCTAATTTGTTTTGCTAACTTCATAAGATGCTGGCAGAACGTTACCTTACTAATTCCGTATTTGAGCCACAGAAAAATTTCTTTCACAATCAATTAGCAATAAATTAGCGAAATACAATCACTAGATTTCACCAAATTTGTTTATCAGCTTTATATGAAGCTGGCGGAACATTACATAACTAATTTCTTATTTGAGATACAAACAAATCTCTTTCGCATTTAATAGTAGAGGAGTTTCGCCGGCGACAGCTCCCTAGATAAATGTCATCTTAGTAGGTCAAGGTCATTTAATGTGGTCAACGACCTTCTAATGTATTCTGTAATGTGAATAGGGCACGTGGTAGGTCTCTAGATAAATAGCCTTTTAATATGTTCTGCAATTTAGGTATGGGTAGGCAATTGCTCTCTCAGTGAATGCCCATTGCAATTTAGATATGAGCGGGCGATGGCTCTTTTAATGTACATTTACATACATGCGGTTACTAGCTCCTACATTCCCGGTCGGTGCGTGGTGTGTGGGACAAAGAAAATAAGATCGTCTTTGTTTATTTCAGTATATCAGGGCAGTTTGTACTTCGGTTGAACATACCACGCTTAAGAGCCCTTGCGATTTTTATTGCACACTCTAAAGCCATCCAAAAAAAGAACTTAGCGTTTTCGCGTTCAACAGTCCGCGCATCGTGATCTTCGCCGCTTCGGAGTTAGATATGTCACTGCTTGCATACAGATAACACGAAGGAGCGGACATCAGAAGAGGATCCACAGCCTAGCAGCAAGCAGGAGTCGCAGGATACAGGAGGATAATGTGAGGAACAGAAGCATCCAAGACACCGCCAACATAAGGATCGACGTCGGGCAGTAATCAATAGGTATCAGTTAATAAAAAATATTTTTTTCTTTAATTCATTTATTATTTTATTTTAACATTTGTTTTCCTCCATGTCTGTTGGGTCTCTGATTTCCTAGCCTTTTTCCTCGCAGTATGAGGCTGCACCTCGGCGGAGATCCAGTCTTCTGTTAAACACATTTTTTTTTATTTTCCCTTATTTAATTTCCGCTAATTTACTAACAGGCGCGATGATGAAGCACGGTCGCCTCCGTGCAACGCTCATGGTTGTGTCCACAACCCCGCCCGTCCACCTACACCTACACACACATACGAACACACCATCGCCTCGCCGCCACCTTCATCATGCACACACCATTTAAACGCCTCATCCATTTCCACCTCATCCACACACTCCTACATCTCTACACGTCCCACCGTCTCCACAAACCTGTACCCTAACAACCTCATAATACAACACGCAAACATACCATCCATCACACATAGAATACAAACACTACGGAGAAACTTTGCACATGAAAGAATCTTTGGCGACACAATCCCAACCCGAGAGATCCTTACCACTCCTTATACCGTTTTCCTAAATTCCTACGGAAAAAGACCCAAACTAAAATTCAAACACTCCCCCCCACGATACTAACTGAACTCCTTGACGACCTCCCCGAGGAGATAAAAGAATCCCTAGATAATGTTCCATATGCCCTCCGCATCTCCCCGTCTATTCGATGACGACCCAGTATGATACCGGCAAACGAATAGGATGAACCACACCAAGCACGCTACACCTCACTAAACAACACGCACACTTAAACCAATTATCACAAATATTCAAATAAATCTAAATCTTTTCTTCTTTTTTTTACACAAAAAATAACCACATCTCATGATTGTAAACTATACAATAACACAAAACATCGCAACACCAACAATAATGAATTGACTAGGACTGAAGAGGAGAAGGACTCCTGAACAGTCTACGGCTAAGATACATGTATATATATATATATATATATATATATATATATATATATATATATATATATATATATATATATATATATATATATATATATATATATATATATATATATACCATAAATAAGTAAATACTAACCATAATCATGAGCGTACTAACAAAAAAAAATTCTGTATTAAGGTTAAACGAAGATATTCAAAAAGTAGTATTTTCTTAGTACCATTATAAAATGGAAAAACTGAATAATTTAGTTAAAAAGGCTAAACATACTATAAAGCAAGTACCGGTTGAGCGGAAACACCTGCAGTTGGTAGGTCAGGTATTTTATTTTTTAAACAGGTCGCAGTCAAAATATGCGTGTATTGGCTTTTCTCCGAATTGATCAGTTGTGAAATTAGGTAGGTTCCAGAATCTATATGTAGTGTTTGATGAAGGTGAATAAAATCATTTTTGGGTGAGCAAGGGATAATCACACACATGTTTACACTTCCGATTCTGAATGGTACACCTATAAAGCTAGAACTAAAACTGTCCATTTTTAAAAATCGCAGAGAGAAAAATAATAAACATTGATGATGAAGGATTTTTGGGGTTGGAAAGTATAGTGGAGTTGTGCAAAGTGTTAAGATTTAACAAAACAAAGATTACAATACCTATCAATTAAAGAGTGTAGTCAGTTTCGTAAAAATCTTATTTCTGGAGTCGCCGATATGACAGGAGATGCAAAAACAAACATTATGAGTGTTTAGACGTAAAATCCATACTTAAATTTGGGCACAAAGTTATCAAAATAATTTAGTATAACATTTTAATCATTAAGTGTTGCTTTGGGATTTTAGTTTAAAGTTATACTAAATTTCGATTATAAATGTTATTACACCATTGTTACATTTGAAATGTGAAAGTGCAAACATGTTGAAAAGGGCAAAGGTATTTAAGTAGTACGGTGTAAATAAAATTATAAACAGTCAAAATGTGGTTTATTACGCAGCTGAATCGTGGCACAAAGCAGTAGATGCACGTACTGAGGTAGAACGTCTAGTTGAACATGTGTCGGTATTAATATTTGATGCTGTATATGATTTACGGCGGTGATATTCGAAAGATGAATGTAATGCACTCGCTAAAAAGTATCAGAATGGTGTAAAATTATGTGAAAAGTATTTAAAGGGTCCATATTGTTTGATTTGTTTACTACAAAAGTTAAGTGTGGTACAATTAGAAGATTTGACTGTAGACTTGAAGCAATGGGAAGCTAGGGATACCAGCGAAAGGAACAGGAGGAAGAGTGTTAGTCAGTTATTAAGTATACTTACCAATTTAGAAGAAGGTGCTTTAACTGATTTCTGATTATTTGGAAATACCTATCGTTTAAGATTGTTAAAAGTGTGTGAGTAGTAACCGGGAACCTCTCGCCGCCATTTTGATTTTGTGACGTCATAGTCCAATCCCACTTTCACTCACCCCTTTTTGACGGCTTCTTTTCGGGGGCAACTTTTAGTCCCTTGATGGAATTTTCACCCCTAATTAGGGGCCTTTTGGTTGTATTAAGAGCTTTTTTGCAGTTAAGCCCCTGGAGGGTAGGCAAATGCGTGCGCATAGTGTTCTGATTGATTGTCCTAAGGCCAGCCCACGTCCCTTTTACCTGATTGGTCGTGTGTGCATCCGCTCCTCTGGTTTCTGATTGGTCCTTAGTCCCTACCCAGCCTCTGACCTCTAATTAAGGCCTAAGGCTTTGCATTCTGATTGGTTACGGCGGGAAATTTAATTTGTATTTGACTCTGCTGCGATATTTAAATTTGTTTGTATCACCATCTAGTGGTGTATGGACTAATGAATTTTTTTCTGTAATAAAGGTGGTGCCACGTAGCGGTATATATCTAGGACTAATTAGGGTTTGTTTGTGGAGCCATCTAATTGTGTATACACTAATGAATATTTTGTGTAATAAAGGTGGTGCCACCTAGTGCTATATTTTTAAGACTAATTAGGGTTTGTTTATGGCGCCATCTAGTGGTGTATTTTTAAAGTGGCGAGTGTTTTCTGTAATAGAAGTTGATGCTGCACGCCTCTCTATTTTTCTCTCTCGGCCCTTTCTCGAACAAACAAATCAAATCAAATTAATTAAGCATATCAATCTCAAACAAATCATGTTCGATCAAATCTATCAATCAATGCCAACCAATCAATCAATTAAATCAATCTCAATAAAACCAGATCATGACTTAAGTTTGCGAAAACCAGCTTACAGTTAAGGGGTAAGCAGGGATGGTCGCTTACCGATGGGTGTATAGGGTGAAGCGGCAGCATGTAGGTGATTGCATTAGCTCATGAGAGTGACTAAGTATGGTTGCTTGCATGCCGATGTCTGCATAAGCGGTAAGCAGGGGATGAATGTGTACGGATAGTTTCTTAGGGATGTGTGCACAGGAGTTAACACATACGGGGGTGATAGCATGCATGGTAAATAAACCTACGATAATAGTAATTTGTTACAAGATACATTCTAAAGAAAGAACATCTTCAGCATATTTGGCTTACTTGTCTTAATGAATGAAAGAAATATTTGACATTGAAATGATGGATTCTGTAATAATATCTTCCAAACTCGTGGATTGCTAAATGATAGATGGTAGAGGAATTAGTGTTGAATGATAGAGGATAGAAGCTTATTGAATGGTAGAAAGTAAATGATTGAGGATAGACGCATTAGAGGATTGGTGTTGAAAATTGAATGGATCGATGACGGAAGCATTAGAGGAATGATGTTGAATGATAGAGGATAGAAGCATTACAGGATTGGTGTTGAATTTGAGTGGATCGATGATGAAAGCATTAGAGGGATGATGTTGAATGATAGAGCGTAAATGATAGAGGATAGAAGCATTAGAGGGATGATGTTGAATGATAGAGTCGATGATAGATGATAGAAGCATTAGAGGATTCGTCTTGAAAATTGAGTCGATCGATGATGGAACCATTAGAGAAATGGTGTTCAACATTGAATTACTCGATGGTAGAGGATAGAAACATTAGATAATTGGTGTTGAATGGTAGAACGTAAATGGTAGAGGATAGACTCATTAGAGGATTGGTGTAGGAAATTCAATAGATGGATGATGGAAGCATTAGGGGATTTGTGTGGAATGATAAAAGGTAAATGATAGGGGATAGAAGCATTTGAGGATTGATGTTGAAATTTGAATGGATCGAATATAGGAGATACAAGCATTAGAGGTATGGTATTAAATGATAGATCATTGACCTATGATAGAAGCATTAGAGCCGTAAATAATAGAAGAAAGAAGCATCTGAGGATTGGTGTTAAATGATAGAGGATAGAAACATGAGTGGATTTATGTTGAATGATTAAATGATTCATAGTAGATGCATTAGAGGATTGGTGTTGAAAATTGAAGGCATTGATGATAGAATCATAAGAGGATAGGTGTTGAATGATAGAACGTACATGATAGAGGATAGAAGCATTAGAACATTGTTGTTGAATGATAGAATCGATGATAGATGATAGAAGCATTAAAGGATTCGTGTTGAAAATTGAATGATGGAAGCATTAGAGGAATGGTGTTAAAAATTGAATGGATCGATGGTAGAGGATATAAACATTAAAGAATTGGTGTTGAATTATAGAACGTAAATGATATATGATAGAAGCATTAGAGGATTCGTATTGAATGATAGAGGACAGTAGCATGTTGTATGGTAGAACGTAAATGGGAGAAAATAGATGCATTAGAGGATTGGTGCTGAATGGTAGAACATAAATGATAGATGATAGATCCATTAGAGGATTGGTGTTGAATGATAGAGGATAGAAGCATATTGAATGGTAGAACGTAAATAGTAGAGGATAGACGCATTAGAGGATTTATGTTGACATTTGAATGGATCGAATATAGAATATACAAGCATTAGATGAATTGTATTGAATGATAAAACGTAAATGATAGAGCATTAATCATTACAGGATTGGTGTTGAAAATTGAATGGATCGATGATAGAAGCATTAGAGCATTGGTGTTGAATGATGAGACGTAAATGATAGAGAATAGAAGCGGTAGAGGATTCGTGTTAAATGATAGAATCGATAATAGAAGAGAAGAGAATGCGTGTTGAATGGTAGGGCGTAAATGATAGTGAAGCATTAGAGGGCTGGTGTTGAAAATTGAAAGGATCGATTATAGAAACGTTCGAGTGTTGGGGTGGAATGTTAGAACATGAATAATATGTAATCGACGATAGGTGATACAAGCGTTAGGGGATTGGTGTTGAATGATAGAGCATAAATGGTAGAAGTGTTAGAGGGTTAGTGTTTGCATGTTAGAACATAAATGATATAAATTCGATGATAGATGATAGAAGCAATCCTGCATTACTCGTAATCAAAGAGACAAATACATCGAAGATTGTTTAAACATTAACCGTCTTCAATTCTGACAGTCGACCTCGATATCTTCCTTTCTGCAAGCGACAAGACCTATGATCGTTACTCGAGGTCATCATCTCATGATCGATCCAAGCCTCATTGGGGAATTGAATTGAAAGACTCCCATTGTGTGTTTATTTACGCCGTATGCTATCATCCCCTGATGTGTTAACCCGTATGCACACATCCCTAAGCAACGATCCGCACACATTCATACCCTGCTTACTGCATGTGCAGATATTGGCATGCAAGCAACCACACTTAGTCACCCCCATGAGCTAATGAAACCACCTACATGCTGCCGCTTAACCCTATTCACCCATCCGTAAACGACCATCCCCTGCTTACCCCTTATGCAGATATCGACATGCAAACACACGAACACGCACACGCACACACACACACACACATACACACAGCCACAGACACAGACACAGACACAGCCACAGAGACACACAGACGCATACACAGGCACAGATACAGACACAGATACAGACATAGACACAGACGCATACACAGACACAGGCACAGGCACAGACACCGACACAGACACAAACACAGACACACACACACATACACACATCCCTTATGAGCTAATGCTTAATGTAGCTTACCCCCACCACTAATACTTCATCCCCTCATGCAGACATCAGCATGCAACCATACACACACATGCATTATGAAGTCATACTTATTGCGCATGCGCAAGCTTGGGCACTGAAAGGAGGCTTCTGATTAGCTGCGGGGACCAAAAATGACCAGTACGAACCTTGGAAAACTCCCATGAGAAATACATAGGGTTTTTGTACAAAATGTGCCAGAACTTCCTATATAAAATTAAAAATAAAAATTCAACTACGCCATTGGTAATTAATAATTTCTAAAAATGTTTACGGATATATAACTACATTAATCAATCAAAAAAAAATTTTTTTTCAAATTCCTAATCTGTGATACGGCACTGGTAATTAAAAATTTTATGCTGTTCTTATAACAATTTATCTGACTTCTTAATTTCTTTATGCATCAATCGATCGTTAATTTCGGAGAGGATGAAATTATCTCAGGGTGCTAATACGGCCTTACTGTTGGGTGCCATTTTGTGACGGTTCTCACGCTGGGGATCGTTTTGTAACGGGCGTATTACCTTGCTTGCATACCCCTGGCTACAAAGAATAATATTTGGGTTCTTTTTCAATCTTCTATAATTTCAAAGTCATTGAGTAAAAATTACATATCGTTTTTATGAAAATGTGAAATGATTCAATTTTAACTAAGGGGTTTTAATTTATAAAAGCGACGTTCATTAACTAAACGTTAGTTTTATTGTTATCACATTTCTGATTGTGTAAATGAACTTTAATAATTACTCAACAAATTCCTTTTTCCTTTTATCGGGACGCTCCAGGTAGCTCAATAATGTAATAAATGGTTATCATTCATCAAAATCATCCTCAATCTGTTATTAATTACCTGTATTTTCTAATTAATTGAACTTGCTTTCTTCAGTATTTACATATTCAGTGTTTGTATAAGCTTTTTAAGATTTGTAAATGTCAATAATAAAAATGAATCAAAAGTTAGAACATTTAGTTAAGTCAAATCCTAAATGCAGACTGTTTTATTTAGAGTATTATATAAAAATGATTCTAATTCTGTTAGTATTTTGTAATAGTAATATGCAAAAACAATCCTTTGCAAATGATGAGCGAAATATATTTTCGTTCAGCATTTGTATTTAAACATAAATTTAAAAATAAATAAAACGCACAAAGTTTCGTTTATTTTTACTGTAAATAGATCTTACTTGTTTATCACTTCGTTCGAGCTGGTAACGTAAGTCTTGCGCTTCCGGCTGACAATTTGAGGCCTCGTATAGGTTGATGACGTCCTCTGTCGCCAAGCTGGAACCGCTCTCATTTGTTTTCTCAATATATTTTTATACCTTTGTTGTAGATGAATACGATTCTAATTTTCTTCCCACAATTTAATGATTCTGGTAAATAACAGCAAGCGAGCTACGAACGGCTATGCTTTTAATTGCCAATGTTTTTGGTTATTATATTTTATACATCGATCTATTATACCGGATCGATTGTCTTATTTTATATTTGTCACTTGCTATCAGACCAACAACTTGGAACACTTTCACTACACACTTAAAACGCGATTGAAAATTATTGCGCAATCTTTTTATTATAACCAACTCAATAATATTTACACTTTAATTCGTTTTAGCTTTTCCTAGCATTAATAAGGAAAATATCACTTATATTTTCTTAATACAATACTAATTGAATTTTAGTTATAATTTCACAAATTTTATTGCAGCATAACTAAAGCTGCAGCAATCGCTTTTTAACCGTTTTGTTACCTTCAACAACTATGATCGCCCACTTAATGCGACTGACTCACAAATACACGTCATTATGACAGCGTCTCTACTTGCTCTCTTTTACAAAACAATTATGACCCGCAAATTGCCGCGTATATTTAAAGGCTTTCCAATTTAATATGTAAATACTCGTCGAAACAAGCTCAAGCTTTTCATCCTAACATTAATTATATCTATACACAAATAGCCCACAACCATTTAATGCCATTTAGCAGCGCGAAATTTGAATTCCTAATGCCTCCATTACAGTACCTAAAGGTATCGACCCCATAAAACAGATAAAAGAAGCACTCGCGAAAATTGTTAGTAAGGGGGGTTAGAAGATTTGATACCTCAAGATATGGTGGGTTTTTCGTTCTGCTTCAAGGATTTCAAGAAAGAAGAGGGGTGGGTGCGGTTAAAACCAGCTAGCGAGATTACTATTGGTGATGTTTGGATACAATACCCTCCATCTACCAATCCAACTCTAGCGGCTTAAACACCGGAACCTTCTGCCTGCGTGTAACAGTGTAACGTCTGTGCAATTACCCACAGGGAAAGGTACACCAGCAATAAAGAGGAGTGTGGTGGGCACCGTGGTATTGAAACCATACGCAATAAAGATAATTTGTGCTTATCGCGCGCGTTGATTGTCAATAAAGCACACGTTTAAAAAAACCCTAATAATAATCGGATTCGTGCTAGAGAGGATGTACAAAAAGAACAGGCTATGCAACTGATTTAAGAAGTGAATGTGGTGACACCAGCTAATGGGTGTGCGGTAGAATAACTACAACAATTTCAGAGGTATCTTGAAGAGTGCAAAGTTAACCGTATATCTTTATGGAAGCAAAGGTCTTGACGTCATGTTGCAGAGTGAAGGTGCAGTCAAGGGTCTCAATTTACTGTATCATGATGGTTATTGTCATAACATCATTAACAGCAGCATTTACTTGTAGTTATTACTGTGAAGAATGCCAAGCCCCATTTTGACCACAAGAATAGTCATCGCTGTGGGGTACGTGTGCTGCATGTAAACAATCATCCCCACGCCCAAAAGAGGGAGGAGTCAAAGTTAGCTGTGAAGAATGTGCCCAAATTGGTCGGTGTGAAAAATGTTTTGTTATATACCTGTGTTATATGCCTGTAGATAAAGGGTCACCGAAAATAGCAGCCACCGTGTTTGTTTTTTACGACTTGGAAACCATGCAGGAGAAAAATATGGAAGACGGTTCACTTTTACACCAATCTAATCTCTGTGTATTTGTACAGTGTTATGATAGATGTACAGACGAGAAAAATTTTATTTTTGTCAAAAGTGTAGTTTTCGCCAAAAGATACTGACGGAAAACGTAATATCGGTATTTATGGGACATATTTTAAATATAAGGTCAAAACGTTATCGTATTAGCTCCTAATAGTGGCGGTTTCGATAATAGGTTTATTTTAAATCATATATTAACGCAGGCAGATCCCACGCCTGAACAAATAATGCGCAGTACAAAATTGATTTGTATCTAGACAATGTAGGGTTCTATATTCGTTAAACTACTTTCCTATGGCTCTTAGCAAATTAGCAAATGTGTTCGGTCTGACGGAGCTAAAGAAAGGTTATTTTCCACACTTATTTAACACGACAGGGAATCAAAACTATATCGGTACAACTCCACCCCTAGAAACTTTCGACCCCTGTAGCCCCAGGTCTAAGGAGAGAGAAGCATTGTTAGCGTGGCATGCAGGAAAAGTGGTTGAAAACTAAGTATTTGACTTGCAGAAAGAATATATCGGATGTTGACATATTAGCACAGTCTTGCCTTCAATTTCGACAACTGATAAAGGAGGAAAACGTCTGTCCGTTTACCGAAAGCGTTACCTTACCGGGAGTATGTAATATACTACTTCGACGCACATTTTCAAAAGCAAACACGATTGGGTTAATACCAAAAGGTGGTTACAGGCAACGTGACAACCAATCGATCGTAGCTACATGATGGTTGTTGGTAGAAGGACGAGATCGTCAAATTAATATTCGGCTAAACAGAAAGAAGCTCAGAGTTGTAGGTGTAAAGGTCGATTGTGCTGAAACTAATGAGGTATTTGAATTCCACTGGTGTTAATATCATGGTTGCCCTAGATGTTTCCGGCATAGGCGAAACATATCTTTATCAGATAATACATCCGAGACGCTCAAGTATCGTTATGAAGCTACAGTAGCAAAATCAAATACAATAAAGGATATGAGATACTAATTATTGAGATAATTATCGAGATGTGGGAATGTGATTTTCTACGAAAGAAATGTTTAATTATACAGAAACGTACCAAATAATTGCGTATTTACTGCTAAACCCTAGAGATGCGTTTTCATGGTCGAACCGGAAACGTAAAATCCTTTTATAAAGCAAAGGAAGGTGAACAAATAAAATATGCCGGTCAATTGCCCGCCGGAAAATTGTTCACCTGGTAAAAACCCCGCGCGGTGAAATGTTCGCTGGTAAAATACCCGCCATGACGAAATTCCTTCGGTAAATGTCCCGCCGACCCCTGTCGTGAATAAATGAACATAATACGCGTATAGAAAGGAAGAGCTTTAATAATAATAAATTTTATTATGTTCGAATACGTATTCATACCTAGAAACATTGTAAATTAATTAATAATTAATTATTTTAATGGGTCTGTTTTTTGCACATTAATAGTATGCAAGGAACTGCATTAGCAATAATTACCCAGGTAATTAGAAAAAACAGCTTAATAAAACTTATTACTATCAAATACACCTGTATATACAGGGTGTCCCTAAATTGCATACCCAAATGTATAAGGAAGATTACTTACGTAAAAATAAGCAGATTTAGATAAATAACCAAGCAACAGGGTGTCAAAATTGAAAAAATAAATCACGTTTTCTTTCATATCTTTCGACTGCTTTCAGTTCAAATTTATCATCGATTTCGGTGTATTTCCTAGAGGGCGCTACGAGCGACCATTAGGACATGTTTAAACCGCTACAACTTTTTTGTGCTACACTGTAGGCCCTTTTAGTATGGAATAACGGTTTTCCCTACCTTTTGTGCTTAAAAAATGTATAATTTCTTGATATCGCTAAGAGCACCGGTTTCCCTGAAAATCGCATCTAAAGCTCATGATGCATGCAAATTATCCAAAAGTATCAAAATAACTTATTTGACTATCCTATTTTTTCCGAAATAACAATTAGTTTTAATTAATTTCAATTAATTTTGAATCTTTTTTCTCTCGTGAAAAATTTGGATAAGACAAACGGTTTGTCTAGGAAAAGATATTTTCTAATGCATTGCACATTTGCGCAAGCGCTTTTACTTAGGTACAAAACTTTAGTCGCCTTTGCTTTTCAGTACCATATCGACAGTTGAATTTATTTATCAAACGTTAGTTTTTTTTCTGTCGCTTTTCCTGGTAAAGATCCATAATTATGGCTTACAGTTTCACTAATTCTGAAATGGTGGATATGCTTTTAGTCTATGGACTTTGCCATTGCAATGGTCGAAGAAGTGTACGAATTTATAGGGAAAATATCCTTTCCGTAGAACTCCAAATCGGAACACTTTTGCTAATATCCAAAGACGTCTCCGCGAATGGCAAGTTTCAACCAAGCCGTGTAAATTCTGGACGCAGACGAACCATAAGGACGGTGGAAATAGAAGAGATTTTGGACGCTGTTGAAATAAATCCAAACACCAGCACACGACGTGTAGGATTGCAATTGGGAATTTCGAAATCATCAGTTCATAGAGTTTTTCAAGAGCAATTATTGCACCCTTTCATATTCGAAAAGTTCAAGACATATTTCCCATGGATCCTGATCAACGTTTAGCTTTCTGTCGATTTAATATTCATAGAAGAATCGAAAATCCAAATTTTAGTAAAAAAAATTTGTTCACGGACGAAGCTGCTTTTACTAGATGCAGTATTTTCATTGTTCATAATGAACATGTTTAAGCTGTTGAAAACCCTCATGAAACGAGAGTATCTCATTATCAGCATCAATTTCAAGTAAATATCTGGGCTGGAATTGTAGACACTTTCATTATTGGTCCCTTTGTACTGCCAAATCAGCTGAATGGAGATAGGTACTTCAACTTTTTAATACAAAATTTACCTATTTTATTGGAAGATTTGCCCTTACTGCTTCGTCGTGACCTTTGGTTTATGCATAATGGCGCACCTCCTCATTTTATTTTAAATGTAAGAAAACATTTAAATGTGATATATCCACAGCGCTGGATTGGAAGAGGAGGTGACGCACCTGAAAACTGGCTGGCTCGATCACCGGACTTGACACCCTGCGACTTTTTTTGTGGGGTGCCTTGAAATCAAAATTTTGTGCATCCCCAGTTAATACGCAAGAAGAATTGTTGGAAATAATAGTTCATAAAGCCAATTTATTGAAGAATAGTCCTGAAGTATTGACCAGACTACAATGTAATTTTTGAAAAGAATTAACTTGTGCATGGTGGAAATTTTGGACATTTGTTGAATTAGAAAATTAAATACCTTCCAGAAAAGTCCATCAACTGCACTTCATAATTTTATTTAGCTTTTGGTTGATAATAATGCAATGTAATTGTTTATCTTTGTTCTTCTTTATTTTTTTCAATAAATCGGCTTTATGAATTGTTCTTATTATTATTATACTTTTCGATAATTTGCATGCATCAAGAGCTTTAGAGGCGTTTTTTCGCGGAAACCGGTGCTCTTAGCGATATGAAAAAGGTATAGCTTTTTTAAGCAGAAAAGATAGGGAAAACTATTATTCCATACTAAAAAGACCTACACAGTGTAGCACAAAAAAGTTGTAGCGGTTTAAACTTGTCCTAATGGTCGCTTGTAGCGCCCTTTAGGAAATACACCGAAATCGATGATAAATTTGAATTTCTCATCAGTCGAAATATATGAAAGAAAATAATGTGATTTATTTTTTCAACTTTGACACTCTGTAGCTTCGTTATTACCAACTTTTGTACTAATGCTAAGTTTAGTTAAATCGTCTTATTTTCACGTAAGTAATCTTCATTGTCCTTTTGGCTATGCAATCTAGGGACACCCTGTATAATCATAAAATGGAATGTTAAAAAATTAAATTCCAACTCCAAGAATCAAAATAATTAAAAAAAAACAAGAATTTATTTTGAATGCCACATCCTAAAACATGGATCTAAACATAGATCACAATCAGGGCCGGATGCTCCCGTGTTCAGTTTTTCGTCGGTTATGAGCATGACGTCACTCGCGGCGTTATTTGCATTAAGAGAGTAGGCATTTTGTATATTTTTCCTTTGTAAGGCGTTTATTTTTAAAGTTACTAAAAAACTTTTAATACAAAAAATGTTTGTAAAGGTTTGTTTTATATTTTAAAAGTATAAAATATTTAAATTTTATAAAGCATGGCTTTAAAAGACGCATTATTCTTATTGCGATATTTGTTCTTCTAGGTGTCCACCACGTTTTACGTCAAAACCGTAAAAGATAGAGTAAAACTTCATTAAACTATTTTAAAGATCATAAAATCTACTACATGAATGTCTCTATCCAAGTAATTAAAACACAAATTTAAATACAAAAACATTTGGTCAAAATAAATCTTTTATTATTTATTGAAGTATATGATTTAATAATGTTTAAAATTGTGTTTCAGCTTCCAAAATTCATTCTAGATGTTTTAAATTGCTCTCGTAAACACAGAACTCTTTTTTATATCAGCTTTTTTTAAAACCTTAAACATATTCTATTCGGTTTTAAAGCTACTTATATACGCATATCAGGAACCTTTCTTGATAAACCGAAACCAAAATCGTTTTGAAATGTGGACCTACAAGTTAAATTTTTTAACTAACTATTGTAATAAAATGATAAATAAACTTAACTACATACCTATTATAATAAACAAAAAATTATAAAAATTTATAAACTACATAGGAAGTGGCCAAATCGCAAATTTTACGAAAGGGGGTTTACCAAGCCTTATTAATAACAATAATATTACTTAAAAAAGTCGATGGCCCAAATGAATAAAGAGAAGAAATGATTTATTATATCTTTTTCAGTTGTATAATAAGTTTAATAATTACACACACACACACATATATATATATATATATATATATATATATATATATATATATATATATATATATATATATATATATTGAGATGAGTCAAATTACGTGCAAGTAGCTATGTAATTTGCATAGTGAAGTTTTAATTTAGTTAGTACGAAATGGTACATTTCATTAAATAATTCTAGATAAGAATGATTAATAAACATTGAGATGTTTGTAAAATTTAAATATTTCTTAATATAATTTTAATAATGTTAGTATAAGTAATCGCCAACACAGTACGTTGAAGTATAGGATATGTTTGTTATCGTTTTGAGTTAATTCAAGTTTTCATTTAGTTTTGTAAGTTTATTTAAAACAATATTCCCCGACGACATGTAATACAGGTTTTAGTTGACAGAAATAATGTTAAAACTAGAATTAGGCTTGTATCAATGTCGCAATTCACATGTACGAAGCCAAGATTAGTGAAAACATTCGTATTAGTGCGTTAAACACATATTAGTGCAAAATTATGAAAAACAGAACAAGAACATTAGTGAGTAACTATAAAACATGATTCAAGCAGCAGCTCTGGGATTATTATGTGTAATCAACGGTTTATGACATTAAACTAGTGATTGACAACATTCCGACACTAGTCGTAGAAGAACATATTGAACCTACGAAAGTGGTAAAATAAATTAATTTGTGACTTGAACATTAAGTTTAAACACTTACATTAACAATTATTGTGTTTCAAAGTGTGAAATTTAACATTAAAAGTATAAAAACAAAATGAGGTTATGTTTTCTCCTCGCATATAAATTTTTGTAAAAAGTATTTTAAATTGAGACAATTTATATAAAATAAATTACTAGAGGCAAAAATAGTAAGGTAGCCTCAATTTTATGTTATAATTCCTTATATTTATGTCCATTTTTGTTGATTTTAGTTTTTAAGAGTATTGGTAGTATTTAAATAATTTTCCTCTCAAATTGGCCGTAGGCATGTTTAAGATGGATATTTGGGTGTAGTTGTATCCCCTATTCATGTAGAGGTAGTTTCCAGGCCTGTAAAATTCATAGAATCAGTGTAAAGTCAATAAATAGGTGTAAAAATTAACGTAGTTATTAAGTGTAGTAATTAGTCCGTGTTTGGTTTCAAATTATAGATAAAATTATGTAGATTATGGAAATGTTTTTAGATTTAAGAAATGTTAAACGGGGCGAAAGTTATAGGGCTTTAAAGAATTATCGTAATGTGAAAATTACAGTATCCAATCAGAATACAGGGAATATTCTTCGTAACTATAGAAAACATTCGATGATTTGGTTGTCGAGCAAAATCATATTTATACAAGTGCAATAGATTCACAAACTCTCTGGATTTTCATCTTTTGCAACAACTTGCCAAAGTAAGCTGTTGCCAAATTTTTTGAAAATAATGTTTAAAACAAAGTAACGTCACTTCGGTAAAATAACAAAGTGCGATTTAGTATCGGAAGTGGTCACGAAATAATTAAATTAAGGTTAGTTTACCTTTTCAATTTTCAAATCGGAAGTTTTCGATAAGTTATAAAAATATTTCCGCAGTTTCGACTTTGTTCGTTTTTAAATTTATATTGTTTATGTTGGTGTGGATATCTAATTGTGTTATCTTCGTGCTTTTATCATTATACACCTTGTTAATCAAAAGTGTGTTTAATTTACAACAACCTTCAACGATCCATGCTTTTCAAAACTTGTATTGAAATTAATTTAAAAAGAAGTGATGAGCCTAAAAATAAAGATTCGTCAGTATTCTAATAATAATAGTGAAACTTACCTAAATGAATAAGCTGTTCATTTAAAAGAAAAATTTGGATGTTCGAGGAGCAGAATTGCAGTTCGCAGGAGCTATTGCCTTCAATCAACTTCAATAGCAGTAACCCACAAAAGGAGGACATTGTATGTGAGTACTTTATTGTTGACATTGATACCTTATTGTTATGTTCATAATTTCCATCCTTTGTAATAATCTTGATGTGCAACAACAGGTATGCATGTCAAAAGGGAATGTTATTTGTTCTAAAAATTTAAATGTTTTATATTAATTGTTGTTTATTCAAACGTAGTTATACGTACTTGTATGTCGAATTTCACTTTTAGTTATGGTCAAATCATATGTTTGCGTATTCACAGCGCATGCCCACGTATATTTTTAAAAGAATTTTGTTATGTACAGGGTGTAACACAGGTATTAATGCGAATTAAAAATTATATTTCAATTTATTTAATCAATTTAGATAATATAAAAATAAATAGGACATTAACTCAATGTGCTTTAATCATATTAACTATGATTATTGTATTCAAACAAGCAATATAATTCCAATTCATAATCATTTATTTTATAATGTTAAAAGTAAAGTTTCTTCTAAATTTTGATCCCTATCCCCTGGTGATGAGTCTCATGTTCTACCAATATTGTTCTACCGACGAATATATTTTTATTTTAAGAGTTTTAGCCGATGTAAAATTATTCTAACAATAAATTAATAATTAATAATTATAAAAATAATATTATAAATATAATATAAAATTATTGATCGAGGTAGTGGGGGTTAAATATCAGTACAATATATATATATATATATATATATATATATATATATATATATATATATATATATATATATATACATGTGTGTGTATATATTAAGACACAATTTTCTTCCATTTTCTTTTGCGGGCACTTTTCTCTTTTAAAATCCCATTTAATTCTTTTATGCGAAAAAACATTCTAGATCGAAAAAATAGTCGCTTTGCTTTTATGGGGCAATCAATATTGATGCTTTTTCCTAATAAATTGTGTATAAAGTTTTGTTCCCCAGCAACCATTTCTTCACCATTTACTTCAAGAAACACCTTGTTAAGTTCCTCAATACTACCCATAAAACTGGAAGATGGTTTTGATAAACCAGGTCAATCCAGGAGTAGCTTTGGTTTGAAGAACTTGACAAGGTGGAATCTTTTACTTTGTGGCAAACGAAACCTGCCAAATTTTCAAGTCCGTCATAGACCAGTTCATTCAATTCTTCCATTAAGCCAGAATCGTCTTCATTGGGCTCAGCCGCTGATGAATCAGAAACGTTCAATTTTTTAATCAAGGTTCCACAAAGTGGAACATCGGGAGTATCGTCTGCTTCCACATTACAATACTCCGAGTATGCACCCTCGTTTCTTCCCAAGATGTATGATCGTAACCTATACTTAAATTCAAGAGGGCTGGGATGATCATGGAGACCACCTTTTGCTCTTATCACACCAAAGAAATTTTCAATCACGTCCTGATTTATTCGTCTGGTTAACAAATACTGAACATTGAAACGACGACTCATATCTTCCAGGAGCATTTTCAAAGCACTATTAGAAATCAAAATACCTAAAATAATTCATGCATAGTATTGTAGTAGTTAGAAACATTTAATTCATTACCCTTTTGAAATGGAAATTTGCTTCGGCTGCTAATTACTTTTAAATCAGAAATTACATTCGACATCTTGTTTAAAATGGCATTTTGTTCCTCCAGTGCTAACCCGTAAGCCCTATTTCTGGCTCGTGAGTCACTTATTGGGACGCTAACATTAAATATGTCAAACCAGTCGTTAACCTACAAACATAATCCTTTTAAAAAATAATTGAATTACTTAGTGTGAACATACCAATTTAAAGAATTCCGCACACTACCCAATTTTCAGCTGTTATAAACCCAAGTGTTCCACATCTAGATATTGCACTTGATATAGAATGGGAAAATAGTTTCGTGGCATATTTTACTTTTTACCTTTGGGGTCCAGAAACATTAAGTTGTTAAAGTGTTATTTTGTGTGTTATTTTTAAATCTGATACACTGGTTGCATTTATTGCCTGTTCTATGATGTCCTTTTTAATTTCTTTGCTGTCAATTAAAAAACTATGATCAACAAAATTATTTCTTATTCATTTTATGAGGTGGTGGGCATCAGCCAGCACAAATATTTTCTCACTGTTGGTGGGATTTTCAAAATATGGTTTTGACTGAGATATATTTAGTTCAGTATGTGGTCCACGATTTGCACCACCCAAATCACATACCATAGTCACAACATGAAAGCCTAGAAAGTATTAATTAGTATCAGAACAGGTAGGTACACTTACCAGATTCCTCCACAAATTTAATGATGTCCATTAAAATAGTAGATGTCATTTTGCAATCAAAATCATAAAATATAAGCTGCTTCCACTGCCGAAATATTCCCTTAATTAGAACTACTTGGACATAATCGTAGGGTTTCACCACGCAGTCCCTTGTCTGGTCATATTGATATTCTTTTCTGGCCTTCATTTCATCAAATATGATGGTACACACACGATCTTTTTCGGTCATCTCTGCAAATTCGGCAATTTTCAAAACGTTCTTTAAAATTCCTGGATCCAACTTAATTTTCCTAAGCCATTGTTTCAGTGTCGGGACTGCTGGATATGGAAACCCCCTTTTTAAACTAAGCCGGTTTGCCCTAGGCCCAGTAGCGTACATTGCTATAACATTTGAAATTTCGTTTACTGACCAATTTATTCTTTTCTGGTTATCCATTTTTTTAATTTGATTTTCACTAAATACTTTTTTAACACCAGCAAGCTGATGTTTTAATTTTTGATTTTCCTCTGTCATGCACAACAATTTACTTTTCAGTTCGTCAACGCCTACGTATGTGTCATTGGTTTGAACTCTAAAAATTTAGTAGGTAAGTAAATAAATTAGCAAATGATAAAAAAAAAAATAAAAATTTAAATATATTAGTAAAAACCATCACCCTGTATCAGAAGTAGTACTACAGACCTCCATAACCGAGCCTATCACCATAATTTAATCCATATTTTGATCAGTACGAGTATTATTATACCATCTCTATCACTACTTACGTTACTAATATTTTCAGGCACTACTTCTTCCTTACCATAAAGATAAACTGGCCGTTATATGTATCTAATAATTGGAAAAAAATTAAAAACTTACGTTTCTCCGGTCTTCAGTATTTCTTTAATAAGTTGAGTCCGTTGCCTATTTTTGTATGTAAGTTTCCGCTTTTCTCCAGATGTTGATGGGGATGACAAAGAGGCAGCTTGCGATTCATATAAATTTTGAAAAGGAACTGCGTTGTCTTTCAGCCCGCGATAATTTTTTGGAATGTAATTCAAAAGCTGATGTTTCAAATTCACTTTATAGTCACTTTCACAAAAATGTTTGGAACAAACTACAGCGTATTTGAAATTAACCTTATCCTTCCTTTTTGTAAGATGTAACCACTTCTTACGTAGAATGGGATCCTTTGAAAGCTATGAAATCTAATGTTTGGGCAAGGATCTTTTTTCGATTCGTTATCGGAATTGCATCCAAAAACAGAACAACGCATTGTTATCACCTTTATGTCGACGTATCGTCCATAAACTAATTAAAATTCACTAAAATACCTTTAAAAACAAAGAGACACACAGATACTACACAGTCAATAACCTAAATAACGCCGTGAGTGACGTAGTAGCCATGTTAAGGACCGCCCACTTCATGCGCAACATCCTATCTATTGTGGGTATATCGTGGATCACAACAATACGGATCATTTGTCTCTTGTGTTGTCTTTTACATATTCTACAATTTTTCTTCGAGCTGTTTTGTTGTCATCTGTCCTTTCAAATTTTAATGGCAAATGATTTGATTCCTTTGTCTTTGGATGTTGTTTAGTATCCTCTTTAGTTTCAACTTTTCCTAGGAGTTCTTCAAAGATGGCTAATCGAAAATAATATAAATTTTTTCGCTGCCCTGAATACATAAATGTGAATTTAGAAGCATTACTTGTAAAGAATGGACGATTAATTTTTTATACCATGGTAAACTTCTACGCTCGCGTGGATGGTAGGCCATCATTTGGTCTTTCCTATCTACATATGATATATTGCTATTGTATTTTACAATAGTCTCAGGTTTTTTTTTCGATGCCTTTTCTGTTATAAACTTTTACGAAACCAGCCGAAAACTCTGTAGTGATAAACGAAACATCTCTTTTATGACGCCATTTTCCCATAAGAACACCCGAAGCTTATTCACATTTTACAATTATTTCACCTCTTTTTAATTTCGCACAAACAACTTCATGTGAATTTTCTTTGCGAGTCAAACGTAATGTTCCTGTACAATATGTCCTTCGTTCAAGAAGAGCTACAGACAATGTGTGACTATTATAAAAATTTTCCAGAAATAAAGAATGGCGTTTATCTAATTTTCCGTCCATAAGCTGCAAAACAATAATTGCCGTATTCCCCCTTTCAGTACAGTTGTTCTTTGCACCAGTATACACAATTATTTTGTCGATTTCGCTCAGCGAGAATATATAATTTTATTCCATACTTGTGAAGCTTGTGTTGAATACTGCCTAAATTGAAATCGGCCTCTCCACAGAACCACAGATTCATCTATACACAAATTTTTAGAGGGATAATATATTTCAGACATTTTTTCGTTGAAGTAGTTGACAATTGGTCTGAATTTATACAATCGGCCTTGAGGAACTACGTCTCCAATACCTGGATTTGTTACAAAATGTAGGCAACGTAAAATAAGTAGCAAACGATTTCTTACCAGTCGTATAGTACATTAAAGTCGCAAACTAACGGCTAGTGCTGATTTTTTTAATATGTGGTTAGGACTACTACTAGTAGTGTATGTAACTTCGTAGCACTTGAAAAACCGCGTAATTTTCGCAATTTTTCGGTTTTTTTTACTATATCTCCTAAACTATGCGTTTTTCATAAAACATTTACGTTTTTAAAGTAGATTGCATTTGCTAAAATTTGAGACCAGAACCAGCTCTGTAGGTACAATGGTTACTAAGAAGCAGGGCAATTGTTTCCAAAAAAGTGAAATGTTAATAGTTGTTAAGTTTCCACCCCGAAAGCGAGGAAAATACTCATTTTACTAGCTTTAATGTAAGCACAGAAAGACGTCTGTAGGCCCGATAGTTACTAGTATTAATCATTTTAAATCAAAATTACTCAATTACCTTAAAAAACTCGTATAAGCATAAGACTTGGTATGTGTATTGAATTTTACTTCCGGAATAACATACTAAAAGTCGTCGAAAAAAAAACTTGTGCTATGGCCGCCATATTGCAAAAATTTTTATGGAAAAAGGCATAAATTAGGAGAAAAAAACCGAAAAAAATGCGAAAATTACGCGGTTTTTCGAGTGCTACGAAGTTAGTACATGTCTTTCGAAACTGCACACTTGGATATACACTACTGGTAGCGGTCCTAATAACATATTAAAAAATCAGAACTGGCCGTTAGTTTGCCATTTTAGCGATTTTTGGTGTACTATTTGACTGGTCCTGAATTACTTTCAGAAGCCATAATGGAACACAACATTTTTCTATTAATACCTCAAATAAAAACTCACTCACTTTTCACACAACAAAATTCAGAATAACGAGCCATAAGTAATATAAAATGCAACAGACCTTACTGCAGTGCCGGCAAAATCTGATTATCATAAAGCCGACTAATATTGTAATGCTTCCCGGTTTAATGGTAGCTTCTACCGGTCTTTTACCTGTTGTAAATGTACTATTTTACAACCTGTATACTCTAATTTTTTTGAATATGAGAGCTTTCTCAAAAGGGAGGTTCAGACTTTGTTGTATACGGGGACGCAGGTTGGGTTGCCTATCTAATTTTACAAATGTTATATACAGGAATGGTTTATTTACAGTAAAAAACGGAAATTATAATATTGATTCTAATAAAAAATAAATAACTAAATAAACTGAAACTAAAGGGTTATATAATACAAGAGAATAATAATAATAAAGTAATAATTTTGGATGGGAAGTTAGTGTTTATATAGGATTTTGGAGAGAGGGAACAACTGATAATATGTTTAAATCATATAAATGCAGTTGTGGAAGAAAATAGGAAATAAGTTTTGAGGAATTCGGTTGCAAGTGTTCGTTTAACCCTCATGAATTCTCCATTTGCCAAACGAATCTTCACACGTCGTCTATTTCGGGCTTTTTGTCGTCCGGTCCGAATAATAGTTGGAGGAGGTCTAGGACGAAGTCGGTCAGGGATGCTTAAGAGTGTGATGCCCATATTGTCAGGAGGAGGATTGGTGTGGACGACTGGTGTGTGTAGTTCTAAGGCGTCTAGCTCGCGTACCATTTGCCTTAAAGGAGAAGGAGTACTAGGGGTGACTGGAAGACCTACAGGATTAAGTGGGATAGGAGAAAATTCCCAATCTGGTAACGGTGATAGGGATAAGAGAGATATGTTTGGAGGACTGGTGGGCAGAGGGATTTCTGAAACCGGGATGTCAAGAACGTGAGTTTGTACAGGTGAGTGTGAGATAGTGGGTTTATAGGGACTTAATACAATAGGATTATAGGATGTGGATATAGGGGGTAAATTCTTGGTACCTGGTGTCCGATAAGCGTTTGGTTGCCGGGCAGGATTTCTAGGATGATATCGCGGTTTTACTGGATCCACTCCTGGAGGTAGAGTGATACGGTGGGTTATTCTGTGGGTCCTTCCTGGTAACGGTTTTAATTCTAGGTCTCCTAGTCCTGCTGCTGACTTAATCCGTAGCGGGGGAGTTTCGCCTTGAATTTCGACTTGGTGAGGGGTGAATCTTATGGTGGCTTGAGCTGGCCTCAGGAAATCAAGTCCCAAAACTACATCTGTAGCTAGCGTAGGCAGGTATTGACCTAGCAATGAATATTGATGTTTGCCAAGTATGACTGGAAATCGGTAGCTGCCCAGAGACTGGGTGATTGTATTATCCGCTAAACGGATGGTTTCTTGCTGAAGAGTTTCTGGAAAGATGAAGTTTCTTACTATTAATTCTTTTAACTTACTGCCAAAATACGTTCTAGAAGCGCCAGTATCCACTAGAGCTTGTATTGGTTGGTTAAAAATATGGAGGGTGAGAAAGAGTCGGTCATCCGCTGTAATAGGTAAGAGTACTTGTGTCGGGGGAGATGACTGTGTAAATTCTTTTATTTGTTTTAGCCATGCTTGCCATTCTTCTCTGGACGTGGTGGCATGCTTTTCTGGAATGGGGGAGGTAGTCTGAGGTAGTGAAGGTTCCCTTACTTCCTTCACCGTCGACAGAAGTTTTTATATATTTTTATATATCCTGTGAAACAATGGTTAACTATTTATTTATGTAAATCTGAAACAGAAATGTGAATCATTTGTATTCTCATGCCTGGAAGGTACTCGTACAGTATTTCTGATTGCTGTAAGAAAATAATTATTGTTATTTATCAGGTAATACTCGATTTGGTTAAAATTACTGCACGTAAATGCCAAAAGGAAAATGTGCAATGCAAATTACAAAATGCCAAAAATACAAAAGGCAAAAGGCCAAAGGGAAAATGCAAAATGCCAAAATGTGAAAGGAAAATTGTAAAATGCCAAAGGGAAAATGCAAAATGCCCCACGTTGGGCACCACTGTAATGCTTCCCGGTTTAATGGTAGCTTCTACCGGTCTTTTACCTGTTGTAAATGTACTATTTTACAACCTGTATACTCTAATTTTTTTGAATATGAGAGCTTTCTCAAAAGGGAGGTTCAGACTTTGTTGTATACGGGGACGCAGGTTGGGTTGCCTATCTAATTTTACAAATGTTATATACAGGAATGGTTTATTTACAGTAAAAAACGGAAATTATAATATTGATTCTAATAAAAAATAAATAACTAAATAAACTGAAACTAAAGGGTTATATAATACAAGATAATAATAATAAGAAAGTAATAATTTTGGATGGGAAGTTAGTGTTTATATAGGGATTTTGGAGAGAGTGGGGAACAACTGATAATATG
Source organism: Vesta saturnalis (assembly GCA_036346205.1). Classification (NCBI taxonomy): domain Eukaryota; kingdom Metazoa; phylum Arthropoda; class Insecta; order Coleoptera; family Lampyridae; genus Vesta; species Vesta saturnalis. Next base: position 29,829 of record JARFJB010001658.1, read on the forward strand.
TTTAAATCATATAAATGCAGTTGTGGAAGAAAATAGGAAATAAGTTTTGAGGAATTTATTGACAAGGATTTGGATTTTTAGGAAGGATCTGCGGGATCATTACAATATCAATGACGATTATCCAGTACCTTATTGAACACGCCACTATGGCGTGACCGGCGCATGGAGTACACAAGCGATCACGCCACTATGGTGTGAAATATGTATTGGCAAAGTGGAAAATTCCAGGAACCATCTAAACGAATAACAATATGCTATATTAGTAATATATTACGAATGTATATCGTCCATGTAAGTTCGTGCAAGTTTTTCTAAAATATTACAACCAGATCGATTTAACGTGTTATAAGAAAGTTAACGGTAATTATCTAAAAGTGAATGAACAACAAGAAAATATAATTTGTTATTACAGTATTTACGGTGTTAGTTTGGAATTAAGTTTATTATTTTCTAACCGAGTTACAAGCAGATCGAATTGACAACAAAATCATAATAAACACCTTTTAATAGGGAAAAAATAACATATGATTCCGATTTAAAAACACAGGTTTATGACATTAGTCAAAAATCTTGCATTATATTTCTTTTTTGACTACACTATCGTAATTTAGGTTAAAAATTACATAAACAATATTTTCTGTACTGTTTCTCTATCTCGCCAAATAAGACAATTTTTGAAGGATAGCAAACAAACGAAAAGAGAAAACAATAAATAATCCACAGAATGTATCCTTTCATACACCCATAACATCTATATCAGTTTTTGCGTATCTCTATCTCCTTATACACCTTACCTACAATGCGCTCGAAATCTGGCGACTTTGTACATAGAATTCCTAGTTTCATTATAATTTAGTCTCGTTACATCCCTTGGGCCTAGGACACTCTGCCGAATTCCCAAAATGCCGAATCTATATTTTAATGGCCCGAAACGCCGAAGTCCATTCCGCCGAATGCGTCCGTTCTGCCTAGTTTTAATGTTGGGCCATTACGCAGATAATGATCAAAGCGCCAAATGACCAAAGTGCGGAATTGCCAAAACGCCGATACGTCTATTTCATAGGTCCAAAATGCTGAAACTTAATAATGTAGGACTAGATGCCGTCACCAGTTTGCAACATCCCTTGGGCCTAGGACACTCCGCCGAATTCCCAAAAAGCCGAATCTATTTTTTAATGGTCCGAAACCCCGAAGTCCATTCCGCCGAATGCGTCCGTTCTGCCTAGTTTTAATGTTGGGCCATTACGCAGATAATGATCAAAGCGCTAAATGACCAAACCGCGGAATTCCCAAAACGCCGATACGTCTATTTCATAGGTCCAAAATGCTGACACTTGATAATGTAGGACTAGATGCCGTCATCAGTTTTTTTATAGATTGCAATTAGGTAATAAATCTAGTGAAAAGAAAACCAGATTTGTGGGTTATGTAGGTGTATTTCTTTGTCTTATGTCAAATTAAATTTCTGGTATTGTGTAGTTATCTTCCGTCTGTTGACAAATCGCATACATATCTGCCTTAAATGGAGGCTTATTTTGGCTAGTTTGTTATTTGTGTTTGTATTTTATCATTTGACTAATCATATATTATTTAACGGTTGTTCTGAATAAGAGAAACGCGTTCTAAATCTTTACGGTGATGTAGATTTTAGCCACTAGGAACTCTAACTCTGATAATGGCCCCTATAATGAAGATGGAAACGATAATTATAGTTTCATACCTAACGACCTTTAGTCTTTTGATGAAGAGAACAATGATAATTAATGCAAGATTAAGAGGTTTTGGATTATGTTAATGATAATGCATGGGACGTTGCGACGCAGTCATTTTGGTGCCGCCGATTCGGTGCCGGGACTAAAATGTTTCGGTGCCAGATGTTTCTATCCCTTATTTTCAACCACCTTCGATTTTCTTGAATCTGGCCCTTACACAAAATATTCAAGCTGTCCTATCAGCTGAAGTCATTTTGATAGGACGTGTGGCCTAACCTCTGAGGTTATTTAACAGATTATTGAAGTTGGCCGAACATAGATACTTGTCCAAACGTTTAAGAAAACCCTTTTGTGAGATTTTTTAAATTTCACAAAATCTAAGTTCCTAAGGATGATTCTTGAAGTTGGCGCAGCATCTAAGATCCTTTTGCTAAAATATGGCCAGAATACCTATGGTTGATTTGATAAATTTGTGCCCTAATATCTAAGGCCTTTTCTGAAAGGGTAATTCGTGAAATTTTTGCCTTTTGACAGGACATTGATCCAACACCTTGAAATAAGGGACATATTATTAAAATCGTCCTAGCATCTAAGGTCTTTTTAAGGCATTCTTGCTTCAACGTCTAGAAATGTGGTCCTTCCGTACAAAAGATGCTTCAAAATGTCAAAACATCCAAAGTCTTCTAACATCTTGTGTCTCTTTAACAAATTTTCCTTCAAGATCTGGAAATAAGAGTGAAGGGTGAATGTTTTAGTTAAACAGTTAACCTCGTGTTCTTACAGTTCATGCGCACTAATCGGATTCTTAAATTTTTTTATCATATTGTACATCCAGTTGTTACTAACTCTTTTGTTGTCTTTCATTTTGTTACCCTTCCCAATTTCCACTAACTGAACGGGTAGCAAAGTTACATGGTGCATAGGAACAATACTTACCATAGCAATATTCACAGCCTGATCTGCTGAAATTGTTGTTGAAGTGGATGGTTGAATTTTATTGGAATATTTTCCAAGAGTGATTTTTAACACCATATTTGTCAAATCAATGGAAATTAACTCTATTGCTCTCTTAGCAACATCGAAATCATTTACGGTTAACGTTTGTTTGAGGCACTTGCAGAAACGGTTTGTTGACACTTTCTTTCAAGGAAAATTGTAACTCATTTTGTGTAGTCTGCACTACCGGGGTTAAAAGGATATAATCCGCATTTACGGAACCAAAACATTAGAAATTCATCTTTCTGATTATTTGATTCGAATTTTTGTGGCGTTTCTGCCAATTTTTAACTGTATTCTTCCAGTCTTGCCTCATGGGTTTGCACACTCTCACGTCAGCCGGCTACAATATGTGTCGTGTTTGGGGGTAAAGTGTGTAAAATAATATCATTTTGTTCGTAAAACTGACTTAACGGCAGAGTCATGTGATTTATGCCCTTCTATTAATAACAAAAGCTTTCGCTTTATTCCGTTTCTTATCAGCCATGAGTAAAAATAATTTGAGATGTATTCCAAGAAAACTTCCACTGTCATTCAACCCTATCTGGATTTTCCGATAACCCAATTCCTAGGGACATTTTCTATAAGAGCTTTACGTGGCCTTACGTTGGGAAATACTACTTGAATATCCTGCTGGGCTGATTAAAATGAAAACTCATAAGTTGGAAAATGTGAAGTAACAGAGGTTTTACCATTTTAGGACTCCCAGCGTTTACGGGAAGACGAGGGAACCGCTAACATTGCAGAAGAACTGATCGCGGAACGTCAGCTTCGGGTTACAGGCCTACAGAGTGGAAAGATTGGAAGCCGTATCAGCCGACGTACGCATATCTAAAGAGTGCGTTCCCCCACCTTTTCAAGGGCCGGGTACTTAAATCGTCGACAACTGCAAAATCCGCAGATCCGCCCGCACGTGCCGCTTCTGCAGAACCGCCCACGTCCGAGACCACCAACCCACCATTCATCCAACTAATCACACCGCCATTCGCTAAAGAATCATCACCTCCAACCAACAATACAACAACTTCACCAGCGCCAGTAGGACCTGCCTCAAACACCCTCGGCACTATTACCTCAAGCAGAGGCCGCCAGCTTGCCGCCCGGTGTACGTACGGACTCGTGCACATCCACCGATAAAATCGCTTGGCCGCTTCTCGGGTAGCCCGCTTAAACGCCATCTAAGACGCCCCACTTCGAGACGAACCGCTGGTCCAGTTACCTTACGGCCCTGCGGAACCGAAGGGGCAGACCGCTCGGTGATCCAGATCCGCAACCTATGGTGACCGATACCACACCGCCGCAGCTCCACCGCCTGCCGAACTTCCAGCGGCCCCGCCGTCGAATCAAACGACGTTGCCTCACTGCCTTTGATCAATGGTGGTGCAGATTAAGTTACAAGCGCGTTACTGCAGGGCGAAATCGACGCCTAACGAAACGGGTCGTCCGCCTACTAAACTGGCTGCGTCACCACCGACTGGAACCACAGGGTTGCGGTCCAAGACCCAACCTCCAGCCAAATTAGAGCCACAGAAATATGACGGGACCCCAACCTCGTAACAGGTTGTACCTACAATACCGCCGCCTCTAGCACCAGCAATGTCTTTAACACCACCTTCTCAAATCTAGACATTTAAGCTGAAATGGCAATTTCAATCAACAAAGACATTCAACGTATCCTTGAGTGTGAAGTAATAATCTAGTTAAATTAAATTTTTTACTAATAGTATTCCTGAACAGAATAAGATTGGCCTAATGTATTAAAGCACTCAGAGAGGGTTAGGGATATTGTGAGGCTGCCAAGAAATGTTTATGAACGGTTACCTTAAATCAAAGTCTAGAGGAAAATAAAAACTGGGTAGCGCATTTCACAATTTGGTGGCGTGTGGAAAAATGTAGATTGCGCCCGTTTCGTGTGACAAGATGGAATTTTGAGTACGTAATTATGGTTGAATGTGCAAACCGGGTGTTCCTAGCGACGATGGCCTTTGAAGGTATTACGGAGTGAATTTCGGAGGAACACTTGCCATTGTAATATCGATAGAACAAGGAAAGAACTGAAACTATTCTATGCTCAAGAAACTGTATGATAGAAGTTAGAGACGGGTCATTTATAAGTCTTATAGCTCTTTTTTGGATACGATTTACCATATCAGGGGCGTATTGGGGAAGCACTGACCCAGAGATGAAAATTGAATTCCAGATGAGTTCGAATTTGAGCCTTATACCGTAAACGGAGTTGTTGCGATGTAAAGTACTGTTTAGATCTGTATATAAAGCCCAGTTTACGGGCAGCTGCATTGGTTTCATAGCGTATGGGGTGGAATTGAGCGACGGCACATTTTACCAGAATTATTGAGACATGAATTTGATGCAAAGTATAGATAGTTACGAGGCGTCATGGGAGGAAAGGAAAATGTACTAAAGTTTTTACTGATGGCTTTAGCTAATGACCAACATTTACGACCACTCAAAGGACGTGAGACTAATTCTTTGCATTTACGTTCTTCAAACATCTTTTTGGCCTTGCTGATAACGCTTTTACAACTATCCCTCGTGGCAATATAGTCGGCGTGATTTACGACAGATTTATTTCATTTCCATTTGGTATATAGTTTATGCTTTATGCGATAATACATCAGCACAAGTCCTATTAAACCATGGTTGGGAAGGGGAATGACCTACGCAATTATGTTTCTTGGGAATGTATAACTACATACCCATCAAGATAACTTCCATTATTGAAAGAGCCATGTTTGAAGAGGAGGATCGTTTAAAGCAACACTCACGCCTAGGGAAAGTTGCAAAAATCTCGCAGTTCAACACCACATAGTTCTATCTGTTTTCCGGATAAGAGTGGGATTTAGTATAGAGGAAGTTATTTCGATTAGGCAGTGGTCTGATCGACCAAGTGGCGAAAAGGCCCTTGTTTTATAGACAAGTGGGGTTGATGTAAGTAATAGGTCCAGGATATGTGGAGTATGGTTAGGGTTGTTAGTGATTCTGGTGGATTCGGAAATCATTTGTGTGAGATCACGGGATACAGCAAATGCTTCTGCACTATGACGTGCGGGATTAGTGGTAGATGAAAATTGAAGCCAATTGGAGTTGTGGACATTACAATCTCCCAGAATTGAGATATCACACGATGGAAATTGTGATAAAACGTAGTCTATTTTCTGACTACGTACGGTAATCATAAAGATCTTGGAAGTTATTATCAATGGGAGACCTATATAAGCAACAGTAGAATTTCACAAATTAAGGCGTAGAATGTTTGAACCAAATCGCGTCGAATTTGTTGTTTTCAAAAGTGGACATCCTCTTACAACCTACGTTATCCTTGGCATACACACATACACCGCCTTATAAGCGAAAGTTAGAGTCGTTGTCGTATCTGGGAAATTGCAGGTCAGGCGAAGCAGTGCTTCCAGGGGAGACTTGTGTTTCAGATAGAAACAGAATGCCCCGTTGCACTTATTCAAGATGTAGGTGAACAGCATTAAGATTCAACCTGACACCACGTGTGTTGCAGTAATGTATCCGAATGTCGGTATTTTCGATGACCGAGGTCGCTTGAGTCCTGCCCTCCGGGGCATCATAACATAGCAGGTTTTTACTCCCGGCAGATATTGCTCTTATTGCTTGCGATATTGATATTGACGAATTGCCCCCCATAATCCTTGGGGCGGATCGATGGTAATGAAACTCAGTGTTGCCTTGTGTCCGCCAAAAAAGATCGATCATAGCTTGTTGCAAGTATGAGTGGCACAGATCTTAAGCTTTTAGACTCTATTACTATGTTGGGAATGCTTCGGATGTTATAACGCCTGATCGTAAGATTATACAGATCTAAGCAATACTTTACCTCCCGAAAATTCTTTCTGCTGTATAAGGCCCAAATTCGATTTCATCTAGAATATAATTCTCACCTATGGGTTGGCTCTCCAATGTGATCTCGATATCGTTGGTCGTATTCAAAAAACAGCGATTAGGCTAATACATGAGATTCAGTCCCTTGAGCACAGAAGAATAATTTTAGTTATTTCTTTGTATTATCAATATTCATTGATACCATCTCGTGCCACCTTTGCTAGGAATACACGGTTCGCTCGTGCACATGACCTATTTGTAGTACAAATCTCCACCTGTCGTACCAAACTGGCGCAATCCACATTCCTCTACACGGCTTTTAAATTCTGGAATTCATAGACATCTCTTGGCAATTCTAAGTGTTCCTGAGTGCCTTAGCACGGTAAGCTAAACTTGACCACAATTATTACAAAAATATATATCTTCAATTTTATTTTGGATTTTGTCAAATTTGAAAATGTAAACTTTTACCACTGTTACACATATTTAAAATACTTTTTTTTTAATGGTGTATATTTGTATTTATGTTATACAAATCTAAATGTTTCGATAACACTTACACAGTTATCTGCGTCAGTAGCAACACAATTTTTTAGAATTGTTTAAGATGTTTAAAGAAATTTATGAAATTTGAAAAAGTGAAACCGCAAGCATAAGCCTGCTATTAATATAACAGTTTGATTAACGTATAAAGCCGACTATGGAATACAATTTTAGAAAAGAATAACTAGATCATTAATATATTAAATATTTTAAATTGCTTTGAAGATGGCAAATCAGAACACCCTCTAACAGTCGAAGGCTAACAGTGAAAAATGTCATAACCAAAGAACAAATTTATGATGTAGATGTAAAGTTTTGAAAAACATTAATTTGAAATTGATAAAAGCATTTACAAATAGTGAGATCAATTAAAATAATCCAGTCAAATCAAACAACGAAATAGCTTTATTAATAAAGGTAAGTGTTATTTTACAGTGAAAACACATTCTAGTATGTTTTATATAATTTTTTATTATAATTTTAATTTCACCTTCATATGTTATAGTGCTGTGATAATATAACATATAATATTATAAGCTTTTACTTCAAGGTCTACAAACACAGCAAAAAAACTAGAGATACCAAAAGCTAAAATTAAAATTAGGACATATCATTGTGCCTTTTTTTAGTTATAAGATGCCAAAACCTACTTAAACCATGGAAAAGGAAACTAATGGAAGTTTACCATTTCTTCACATACTAATATCTGAAATTAATAATTCACTATGTTTTAAGGTTTACAAAAATCCGACACACACTGATAGATACCTTCAAAAATCGTCAACCCATCATCAACGTCAAAAAATGGATATAGCTAAATCTTTAGTGGATCGAGCGAAACCAGTTTATGATCCTGAATTGTTGCAAGATGAATATAAATATTTAACAAAATCCTTACAAGCTAATGGATATTCACTTAATGATATTAATAACGTTATTACATCTGTTAAACATAACCATACAGAAAAACCAGTGCTTAATGTTGGTACTGCTTTTCTTCGTTTTATAACTAATGTTGCAGATAGAATTGAAAAAATCCTAATTAATCATGGCATTAGGACTGTTTTTAAACCTACAAACAAAAGAACATTTAAGGTCATCTTGTACTGCCTCCCGGTTCTGGTAGCAGCTACCGGTCTTTATTGGTTGTGTTTGTCCTTTTTCACAACTTGTAAAAAACTCTAATTTTGAACATGAGAACTTTCTCATAAAAGGGGGTCCTACTAAGATGTATACCTAGATGCAAGTTGGGTTGCCTATCCAATGGTTTACCACATTTCATACATGAAAGGTTTATTTACATATCAAAACGGAAGTTATAATATAAATTCTAATATAAAACAAATAAATATATAAACTGAAATTAACTGGCTATATAATGTAGTATAAAACTATTAAAATGTGTGCAAATATTCTTGCGGTTTTCTCTAAAATCGCCTACGCCCATGGTCTAGTTCGGTTCCCAACCTTCCTGTAAGGTGGTATTTTCAATTCTACAACAGATGTTTAAAACGTGTGGTACCGGTAAATGTGTGTTTTCGTTAATTATAAGTGCTACTGTATAATTAATGTGACCTGCTGGTGGAGTACGGCAATCAGGAGGTGATGATGCAAGGGGTAAGTAGGAAATCTGATTTAAATACAATGTAAGGTCACTCTATTATTTAAAAGTAAACAAGGGTTGTTTAGGTCGGCAATAAACGGTTTACTTAAGGGAATGGTTATTATGTAGGGATAAATTAAAGGTGGTGGGTGAGTGATTTTGTAGGTGGTGATTCTATGCACAGGTGGTTAAAAGATCAAAGGTAGACTGGTGTGAATGTGAGGGGTAGCAAGGAGAATTTATTGTAGGGGATGGCGACGTGATTTATGTGAGAAGATACAGGGGAAAGAGGCTGAATAGGGGTGGTTAGGAAATCCTTTTCGGGGCACAAGCCTAAACCGTCAAAGGGCAATTTAAGGGAATAACCTTGCTCGTGATTGTAGAGGATGTTTCGGGCAATACCACCGTCACTCCTCTATAATCTCTAGGATGTCTACCTATCCTTGTCGCGGCTTCCACCTTCAACAAGTTGATAGTGATAAATATCTTGTTTGGTTGATAAGGATAATGATGCAACAGGGTAGTTAGTTGTGCATAACCATTCGGGGTGTACAGGCCCTCCGTCTGATTTCACAAACAACTTCTTTACGTATACCCAAATCGGGGCCAGGACCCACAATAAGTTGGTATACGTATAAGGGATGGGATAGGCACAGTAATCGGTGTCAGGGTAGATGAATGTAATAGGTGGATGGTAGGAAAGAATGTAATGCAGGATTAATGTATCAGGCAGGTTCAGGTAGGATGAATATAGGATTAGTATACTAATAACGTATAACTAATTAAGGAAATGAGGTAATAAGGAGAATTCAGGATCTGAGCAATAATACTGGAATACTAATTTATAACAGGAAAGTAAATTATGAACGCAAAGTGTCAAGTGTGTTTGGTTGAATGTGAAGGCAGTGTTTATATAGGGATTTTGGGAAGATAGCGGGTAGAGTGGGGAGAGTGGGAACAACTGATAATATGTTTTAAATCATATAAATGCAGTTGTGGAAGAAAATAGGAAATAAGTTTTGATGGATTTATTTACAAGGATTTAAATTTTCAGGAAGGATCTGCAGGATTATTACACACCACCCTTACCTGGGGAGAAGATGGTCCGTCACCTGGCTTATGGATTAGTCCGAATTCGGTTGCAAGCGTTCGTTTTATTCTCATAAATTCTCCATTGGCCAAACGAATCTTCACCCGTCTTCTATTCCTGGCTTTTCCTCGGCCGGTCCGAATAATAGTGGGAGGAGGTATAGGACGAGGTCGGTCAGGGATGCTTAAAAGGGTGATGCCCATATTGTCAGGAGGAGGATTGGGGTGGATGACTGGTGTGTGTAGTTCTAAGGCATCTAGCTCACGTACCATTTGCCTTAAAGGAGAAGGAGTAGTAGGGGTGACTGGAAGACCTACAGGATTAAGGGGGATAGGAGAAAATTCCCAATCTGGTAATGGTGATAGGGATAAGAGAGATATGTTTGGAGGACTGGTGGGCAAAGGAATATCTGAGACCGGGATGTCAAGAATGGGAGTTTGTACAGGTGATTGTGTGATAGTGGGTTTATAGGGACTTAATACAACAGGATTATAGGATGTGGATATAGGAGGTAAATTCTTGGTACCTGGTGTCCGATAAGCATTTGGTTGCCAAGGCCGGATAGTTGGACGACGATGCTTCGGGCGAGTGTTACGAGTAGGTGCCATTGTAAGTGACTGGAGTTGCGGCGCAGAAACTTCGTTTATATGTTCCTTATCATCCTTCTTCCCTCTCCGAAGTCTGTGAGAACTGGAGGTGACGATCGTTTCCGGAGGGGGAACCGCTGCGTCGACGCTCTGGATATCTTTCACATGGACCGGTCCTATGTTCTTCTTCGTGTGAGGATCCCGAAGTTCCACGATTACAGGTGAGATAATTTTATTTATTACATATGGTCCGGTAAATTTTGGTGCTAATTTGGCGTTAAATTTTTAATTTTGCTAGAAAGATAATGAGTCCGTTTATAGACTACCTCACCTACGTGTGGGCGATATGGGCGTCGACGGAGGTCGTATCCTCGCTTCTGGGTATCGAAAGAGAGAGATAACGTGTCCCTGGCCAGCTGACGTAAGTCCTCGATCCTCTTCATATGTTGGTCACGTTCTGCGGGTACTACAGGGGTTGTAGAAGACTGTTCACGCAGGTATGAATAAGTTACTCCAGGAGGACGGAGTTCCCTGCCTAAATTCAGCAGAGCTGGGGAAAATCCTGTGGAAGAGTGTGTTACGGAATTGACAGCAAAGGTGATTTCGGGTAAGTGTACATCCCACTCTTTCTGATCTTCTCCGGTGAATTGTGCGATCATAGTACCAAGTACTTTATTAGCACGTTCCACTGGATTAGCCTGGGGAGTGTATGGTGGTGTCAGGCGGTGTTTAATTCCTAGTTCTTCCAGGGCGTTCTGAAACAAACGACTAACATATTGGGGACCATTATCGGTGATGAGTTTGTCAGGGCAGCCATAGCGGAACACTATCTGGTCTCTAAGGGTCTGAAGAATCGCAGGACTGGTAGCTTGTCTGAGAGGTTTTACTTCGATCCACTTGGTCATGCAATCCTGAAAGACAAGTAAGAAGGTGTGACCTTTTTTTGTACGTGGTAGCGGTCCAATTAAATCTGTACTGACTACTTGCCAAGGATGTCCAGTTTTAGAGAAGTACATCTCCCCTGCCGGTTTCTGGGTAGAAGCTTTAAATTGTATACAGGTATGGCATCTTTTAATGTGTTTAATGACATCGCCCTTGATTCCAGGCCAGTAATATTGTTGATATATCCGTGATAAGGTCTTGGAGATACCTAGATGTCCAGCCGTGGGGGCGTCGTGACATTCCTTGAGAATAGAGCATCTCTGGCTCTTAGGGACACACCTTTTCCAACTGCTGTGTACTCCGGCCTCGATTTCAGGTGAGGAATCTGGGAGTTGTTTGTATAGCTGACCATTTGCTATTTTATACAGGGGATGGGCGGCCGGGTTTTCTTGGACTTGGCGGACAAGAGTCTGGTACCACAGGCAACCGGATTCGGGGGCGGTTTCTTCCAGCGGGCACAGGGCTGGAGAAGAGGGTGGTCCATCATGTATACGGGAAAGTGCATCGGCAACTTTATTTTGTGTTCCTTTTCGGTATTCTATGGAGAAGTCATACTGCTGGAGTTCCATAATCCACCGAGCCAGTCGTGACGTGGGTTTCTCTAAGGTACGTAACCATTTCAAGCTGCGGTGATCTGTAATTACAATGAATTTATATCCTTCCAGGTATCCTTTTAGTTTTAAGATGGCCCACACGACTGCTAAGCATTCCTTTTCAATCGTGGAATAGTTTCGTTCGGGCTGGGTTAATGCTCTACTCACATAAACGATTACATTCTCGTTGGGTCCTTCTCCTGAGTTAATACTGCTCCAATTCCTGTAGAACTGGCGTCGGTTTGCAATACGAAGGTCTTGGAAAAATCAGGGCATGCTAAGATGGGAGGAGAGGTGAGTACTTGTTTGAGTCTGTGGAAGGCTTTTTGTTGATCTGGGTCCCAAGTAAACTTTTGTTCTTTGCGTAGCAGTTTAGTTAACGGTTGACTCAGCTGTGCAAATTGGGGAACGTATTTTCTGTACCACGAGGACATGCCTAGGAATCGGCGTAGTTGTTTGATTGTGCGTGGTACGGGGAATTGGACAATCGCTTCTATTTTATCAGGATCAGGCTGGATTCCCTTGGAAGTGACCACATGTCCGAGATATTTCAACTCTGTTCGGCAAAACTGACATTTCTCGGCTTGTAACTGGAGTCCACTATCTCGTAGTCGGCGGAAAACTTCCTGTAAGTTTTGTAAATGTTCCTTAAAAGTTATTCCTAATACTATAATATCATCCAGGTAGACGAATGCCTTGCCTATTAGGTCTGGTCCAATAATGCCATCTAGCAGGCGTTGAAAAGTGGCAGGGGCCGAATGCAAACCGAAGGGAGTACCTTAAACTGAAAGAGTCCTCGTCCCGGGACTGTAAATGCAGTGATTGGTTTACTGGATTCCTCAAGGGCACTTGCCAATATCCCTGCTTTAGGTCCAGAGTACTAATATAATGAGCCTCCCTCAATTGGTCCAATATTCCTTGGATAAAAGGTAGAGGATAAGCGTCTTTGACGGTTAGCTGGTTCACTTTCCTAAAATCAATACAAAAGCGAGGGGCACCGGAAGATTTTTTAACTAACACAACCGGCGAACTCCACGGACTGCACGATGGTTCTATGATGTCCTGGGCTAACATCGCATCCACTTCCTGGTTAATGAGTTGTTGTATGGCAGGGTTTCGAGGATAATATCTCTGTTTTACGGGATCTACTCCAGGGAGTAGTGTAATACGGTGAGTTATTCGGGTAGTTCTTCCTGGTAACTGTTGAAATTGGCTTAATTCTAGGTACAGAAAATCATTAAGTTGTTGGAGTTCCGTATCATCCGGTCCGTGAATACCTCCTAATCCGGTTACTGATTCGTTCGGTAGCGGGAGAATTTCGTTCTTCGTTTCGATGTGAAGAGGAGTAAGTTTGATGGTGACTTGCGATTGTCTCAGGAAATCCAATCCTAAAACTACATCGGTAGATAATGTAGGTAAATGTTGTCCTAGCAATGAATACTGCTGTCGGCCAAGCATGACGGGAAATCGGTAGCTGCCCAGCGAATGGGTGATTGTATTATCGGCCAAACGGACGGGTTCTTGCTGCAGCGTTTCCGGATATATAGCGTTTCTTACCAACAATTCTTTTAATTTTCTGCCAAAATACGTTCTAGAGGCGCCAGTATCCACTAGAGCTTGTATTGGTTGATTAAAAATATGGAGGGTGACAAAGAGTCGGTCATCCGTTATAATAGGTAAGAGTACTTGTGTCGAGGAGATGACTGTGTAAATTTTTGATGTGTTGTAGCCAGGCCTTCCATTCGTTGCTGGAAGTGGTGGCATGCTTTTCTGGAACTGGGGAGGTAGCCTGATGTGGTGAAGGTTTCCTACCGCCTTCACCGGCGATAGAAGTTTCCCGGCTTTGGACATGGACAATCCCTGGATAATGTGCCATTTTCCCACACCTGGAACAGAATATCTTGACGGGTCTTATGCATTTATCTCGAACGTGACCCTTTTCGCCACAATTCCAGCACACTTCGTCTCGTCTATACAGCAGACTAGGAATGTCTTCTGTTGGGGCTTCCTTCTATTTTCCGTTTCTATCGGGGCTAGACGTGATGTGGAAGGGGTTGGTGTCTCTAAAATGTACGCGGGGTGTACCAGAATTATATGCTGTATTGTAACTTCGTGCAGGTAATCTTTCGTATTGTCTGGCCATTTCTAGCAGTTCAGGTAATGTAGAGAAGTCTTGTTGTCGAATATAATATTTGTATTCCGTTTTCAGGTTGTCGTATAGTCGTTCGAGCTGACTGGCAACATTCAACCCTCCATGGCGTCTCATCAGTGTCAGGAGAAGTGACATATTCTCCTGCCTTTTCTTTCGGTCTCTGGACTCGATTTCTTATTTCTTCCTCTAATTTCTGCTGATATCGGGGTGGTAAGAACTGTAATCGAAAATCTGTAAGGAAGTCGTACCAGGTATGCCAATTACATCGGTTGTTCCTATACCATAGTAGAACGTTCTCCTTAAACAGTTCAGGTAGTGCTGACAACATTTCATTATCAGGGAGTTGGTAACAATGCTGGAGCTCCTGTAATCTCTCTAGGAAGGACATGGGATCACTAACTCCATCATATTTGAGTCCCCATTTTCGAACTCTGTCACAGGTATCCGCTGTTCGATGTGGAAAGTTCTGGGTTGGAAAAGTGGATGGACCTGGTGTAGTACCACTCAGTTCGCTGGTCTCAAACTGTAAGACAGGTTCTATCGGGATGGGTAAGTTAACTTGACCTTCTCCAGTCCTTAAGTATTTTATAATCCTTGCTCGAAGAATTTCACTTGTTCCTGTTGTATCCAGTCTGTATTTTCCTGCCTCTTCAATCAAATTATCCTTCTTAAGTGTGTACACCCAACCTACACGAATATCTTTCTCTTCGGGAGTTTGGGTACTCATTATTGCTATGTTTTAGGTTTGGTCCGGGTTGAAGAATTGGAAAACTATAATTACACTGGTTATACTTTAAATAATGTAGAATTTGTGGAAGTTGGAATTCACTGACACTTTTTAACTGTTTTGATTCTGGTCCTAGAAAGTAATTAGAATTAAGTTTTAAATGTTTCTTCTTTAATATAATTGTACACTTTTAATTTATAGGTCCGGTGTAACAATGTTTATTAATTTGTCCTGTAAAGGAGTGCTTAATAATGTATTGTAAATTTGTTGTTTCTGAAAATAACACTTTTACTTTTATATATCCTGTGAAACAATGTTGCACATTTATTATTAATTAGTTCTGTAAAGAAATGATTAATTAGATTATTTTGATTTCTGGAAAATAACAATTCTAAGTTATATATCCTGTGAAACAACGTTACACATTTATTATTAATTAGTTCTGTAAAGAAATGATTAATTAGATTATTTTGATTTCTGGAAAATAACAATTCTAAGTTATATATCCTGTGAAACAATGTTAATCATTTATTATTAATTAGTTCTGTAAAGAAATGATTAATTTGATTATTTTGATTTCTGGAAAATAACAATTCTAAGTTATATATCCTGTGAAACAATGTTACACATTTATTATTAATTAGTTCTGTAAAGAAAGGATTAATTTGAGTATTTTGATTTCTGGAAAATAACAATTCTAAGTTATATATCCTGTGAAACAATGTTAAACACTTTCTATTAATTAGTTCTGTAAAAGAATGATTAATTTAGTTATTGTGATTTCTGGAAAATAACAATTTTTAATTTATTCTTCGAATGAAGTGGAAATATGAATTATTTGTATTCTCGTGCCTGGGAAAGTACTCGGACAGTCTGTCTGCTTGCTGTAAGAAAATAATTATTGTTATTTGTCAGGAAATAATCGTTCTGGTACAACTTGCTGAAAGTAAATGTTAGCGGGGAAAATGGGAAATGCACATGCAAAAATGCTAAAGGAAAATTGCAAAATGCCCCACGTTGGGCGCCACTTGTACTGCCTCCCGGTTCTGGTAGCAGCTACCGGTCTTTATTGGTTGTGTTTGTCCTTTTTCACAACTTGTAAAAACTCTAATTTTGAACATGAGAACTTTCTCATAAAGGGGTCCTACTAAGATGTATACCTAGATGCAAGTTGGGTTGCCTATCCAATGGTTTACAACATTTCATACATGAAAGGTTTATTTACATATCAAAACGGAAATTATAATATAAATTCTAATATAAAACAAATAAATATATAAACTGAAATTAACTGGCTATATAATGTAGTATAAAACTATTAAAATGTGTGCAAATATTCTTGCGGTTTTCTTCTAAAATCGCCTACGCCCATGGTCTAGTTCGGTTCCCAACCTTCCTGTAAGGTGGTATTTTCAATTCTACAACAGATGTTTAAAACGTGTGGTACCGGTAAATGTGTGTGTTTCGTTAATTATAAGTGCTACTGTATAATTAATGTGACCTGCTGGTGGAGTACGGCAATCAGGAGGTGATGATGCAAGGGGTAAGTAGGAAATCTGATTTAAATACAATGTAAGGTCACTCTATTATTTAAAAGTAAACAAGGGTTGTTTAGGTCGGCAATAAACGGTTTACTTAAGGGAATGGTTATTATGTAGGGATAAATTAAAGGTGGTGGGTGAGTGATTTTGTAGGTGGTGATTCTATGCACAGGTGGTTAAAAGATCAAAGGTAGACTGGTGTGAATGTGAGGGGTAGCAAGGAGAATTTATTGTAGGGGATGGCGACGTGATTTATGTGAGAAGATACAGGGGAAAGAGGCTGAATAGGGGTGGTTAGGAAATCCTTTTTCGGGGCACAAGCCTAAACCGTCAAAGGGCAATTTAAGGGAATAACCTTGCTCGTGATTGTAGAGGATGTTTCGGGGCAATACCACCGTCACTCCTCTATAATCTCTAGGATGTCTACCCCTATCCTTGTCGCGGCTTCCACCTTCAACAAGTTGATAGTGATAAATATCTTGTTTGGTTGATAAGGATAATGATGCAACAGGGTAGTTAGTTGTGCATAACCATTCGGGGTGTACAGGCCCTCCGTCTGATTTCACACAAACAACTTCTTTACGTATACCCAAATCGGGGCCAGGACCCACAATAAGTTGGTATACGTATAAGGGATGGGATAGGCACAGTAATCGGTGTCAGGGTAGATGAATGTAATAGGTGGATGGTAGGAAAGAATGTAATGCAGGATTAATGTATCAGGCAGGTTCAGGTAGGATGAATATAGGATTAGTATACTAATAACGTATAACTAATTAAGGAAATGAGGTAATAAGGAGAATTCAGGATCTGAGCAATAATACTGGAATACTAATTTATAACAGGAAAGTAAATTATGAACGCAAAGTGTCAAGTGTGTTTTGGTTGAATGTGAAGGCAGTGTTTATATAGGGATTTTGGGAAGATAGCGGGTAGAGTGGGAGAGTGGGAACAACTGATAATATGTTTTAAATCATATAAATGCAGTTGTGGAAGAAAATAGGAAATAAGTTTTGATGGATTTATTTACAAGGATTTAAATTTTCAGGAAGGATCTGCAGGATTATTACAATCTAAAGCTGTTTCAAACCCATTATCATCTTCCGAAGTTATCTTGCTCATGTGGAAAAGTATGCATTGGAACCACAAAACGTAGCTTTGATACAAGACGTAAGAAACGTATAAGATTCTGTAGATTCGGTCAACTAGAAAAATATGCGGTAGCGGAGCATGCTTTAAATAATTTAAATCATGTCATTCAATTTGATAATATGGAAATGTTGTCCAGACAAGCTCATTATTATGTACGTTCACAACGTGAAGCTATCGAAATATAGGTATAAACATCCAAATCACTTCAATAGTCACAAAGAAAATCTCCGTTTAAATAGGTTTTGGCATCTTATAATTAAAAAAAGGCACAGTAATACGTCTTGATGTTAATTTTAGCTTTTGGTATACCGTAAAATGGGGTTACTGTGTGACGGATTTCGAACATTTTCGTTCCTACGCGGAAAAATTAGCAACAAAAACTCGAATTGATAATGCGATTACGTTACTACAACCTTCCCTCACACCATGTTAAGTTCAAAAAGTCCACATCTTTAACACAAACAATTATATTTAGGTTAAAAGTTGTCACAAAGTTGCCCCTATGGGTGGGGCAACTTTGTGCCAGTACTGTTTTCGGCTAAAAATGAACGGGAAAAAAGAAGTGGCACAAAGTTACACCATTGAAAGTTTATTTTACGTTATCTACGTTTGGTTTTTTTGCTTTAGCGACTTTACAATTGTCATTTAAATCATTATTACATGTACATATCTAATCAAGATCTTTAACATCAAACATGCCTCGCTTGCCTACCGGCCTAGGGGGTTCAATCGTGTACAAATCCTCTTCTTTCGAGTACAAAATAGCGTCTACGCGGGTCGGCCGTTTACAATACATTTTGGACCTCTCCATAGTGCTGACGATGTACCCCTCAGGTTTAACTTCCGTCACTCTCCCCGGGAAAAGTTTTTCTTCGAAGTTAACAACGACAAAATCATCCACCTTGAACGTGCTTGCTTCGGAACCCTTATACTTGCTATAGTCGCTCGGGACGTTGCTAGGACCGGCCTGTGAAGTGACAGGTCGTCGAAACCTTCTGTGTTGTCGGAGCCACTCGGGTCTTCTTCCGACCACTTCTTGTTGTCGTCGTGCTCGTCATCGGAAGATTCGCTATCACTACTTGCTTCTGCGTTGTCGTCCTCAATAGAAGGCTCCTTCTTTGGTCGTTTATTTGTGGTACTCGTACCGGAGGAAGTGCTGGCCTTCTGTATGGCTGTCGGTTTTTTCGATTTCATAGCTTCTTCTACGTCGGCAACGGATATACTTTTCCCCGCTGGAACGTTCAGCATCTTCCTCCTCTTGGTGGTCCGCTTTCCAGTCACCTCTTCTCTCCTCCTATTTAACTCCTCTAAGAACGCATCACCTACCGCGTCCGCCACAGATTCCAAGCTTTCTTCGAGAACTGTTTTGGGAAGCCGCCGGGGAACTTCCGTTTTGTCTAGAGGGAAAATCCCGGTCTTCCAGAATCCTGATTTCAGATTTTCGATAGTTTTGTCCACTTCGATGCTCAGTTTTTTTAATAGACCGGGCAGTTCGTCCTTCCGCACGGATGTGCAGCGGCTCCCAGAGGTAGATGTTTTCCATGTCGTCAAAACTGAATGCCAAGCTATTTTCATAGCACGAAACACGGTGACATCTAAGGGCTGCAGTAGATGAATCTCATTTGGTGGAGCGCGATGAATTTAATATTGTGCTTTTCGCACAGGCTAAGCACCTCGAGGCTGATGTGGGAACTTAAATTATCCCCAAGGAGAGCTTTTAGACCATCTTGCTTTTTCAAGATGGGGAGCATAACTGATACAAACCAGTCCTCGAAAACTTGATGATCGAACCAACCAGATTTGGTTCTGTTATACCGGGCTCCATCTGGTCCATTTTCTGTCCAGGTGGACCACATGTTATCTGCTTTGTAATTAACGTAAATCGGAGCCAACTCTCCCGCGCACTTTCACAAACCATAATCGAGGTACACGCTTTTGATGAGTTTTGAGTTTTTTCGGGATACTTTGCGCCTCTTCACGTTATTACCTCCTTGCTCCCCGGATTATCCTACACGTTTGTTTCATCGTAGTTCCAGACGTTTTTGGGCTGAATACCGTCTAATTCCTTTTCCAGATGGGCAAAAAAAGTGTCAATTACTTCTGCATCTGTTGAGGCCCTTGCATAAGTGATGTTTTTTGACACGCATTCAGAGAGAATATCTTTGTGGCGTTTCATAAAAGATATAGCCCACTTTCTACCAGGGAAGTTACCATCTTTAAAGCTAGGAACTTTTCTTCCAGTTCGGTCGAGATACGCCCTCACCACACAACGCAAGTCAAAAGTTGTAATCGGGAAGCCAAATGAAGACATTGCAATTGCAAGGGCAAGGAAACTCTTCTCCTCCTCCACCGTAAAAGCAGGTTGACGGCCAGGCTTTGGAGTTGGTAGATCGCGTAGTTCCCGATTCTGTTTGGTCTTCAGCCACAAGGTGTTCCGATGAATATTAAACCTAAGATGGAAAGGAAGAATACGTATAAAACATGCTAACATCTATTTTGCGCAAGAAAATCGACCATGTATCGTTATAAAGAGAGATTATCTACTAACCTTTCAGATGCTGCCCTCAATGACATTTTCTTTGAAAGGACCAACTCAACAGCATTATTCAATGTTTCTTCAGTATAATTTTGGCACGGCCGGACACCGAGATTCCATTCATAATTCCTCATTTTGCTTCAAAAGCTGAAAAATCAACAAAAACTACATATAATTTTAGTTAAAAACATAATGGGGCAACTTTGTGACAGTTAGCGCGTCACAAAGTTGCCCCACAAAGTGTCGACAGTTTAGTCTTTTTGTTACATCATAAAAAAACATGACTTCATTAAGTTTATATTACAGTTTCACTTAGCCTATGTATTAACAATCAAATGTACATACCAGTAGTCGCGGTATCTTTCGTAGGGACAGGTCAAGCAGACAAAGTTTACGGGAAATCAACAATGCACGCCACAGAACAAGATTTAATTTATCACTGTACAGTGTCTCACACGTGCCTGAGCTTTCTGCCGACTTGCGCTAGGTATCATGGCATGTCAGGCGAGTCTATTGCGCGGTATTCCGGACGCTTATGTTCGCGGCGCGGGATTTAAAGTACGGGAAAAAGAGCATGTGTCACAAAGTAACCCCAGCAGTCACACAGTAACCCCATTTTACGGTATATAGGTTTTTTGCTGTTTTTTCCTAGACCTTGAAGTAAATGCTTTACCAATTGTATGTTCAATTACCATGATTTTATCAATTTCAAACTAAAGTTTTTCACCACTTTACACTTACATCATAACTTGATTAAATTTTGTCAAATTTTCTCAATGTTAGCCTTCGACCATTAGATGGTGTTCTGATTTGTCATCTTCAAAGCAGTGTAATAATATTTAATTTATTAAGGATCTATGAAAATGTAAACTTTCACCATTATCACACATAATAAAATACTTATCTTTTTTGGGTTTTTTAAATGGTGTATTTTAAATTACACAATCTAAACGTTTCGATAACACTTACAGTTATCTTCGTCAGTAGTAATATTTGTTAAAAATTGTTAAACATGCTGTAAACAATTTTGTCAAAGTTGAAAAATTAAAACATAAACATCAGCCTGCTATTAACCCTTAAACGCCCGGAAATACTTTAGCTATTTTTTTTTATTTTTTTTTTACTTATTCTTTGTTAGATGTAAGCAATAAAATGTTTTTTGTAAAAAAAAAGTCGTCAAAAATTAATAGTTTTTGAAAAAATGGGTATGATCATACTGGGCATTATAGATAATGGAATACTAATTATGGTACCTTTGCTGAGAAATTTTATTTACAGTCATTCAATATAATAATATAACCTAAACTAGTATTTCCTATAATATAATGTTATATAAAGAATATTAATTACTTAGTATGGTATAATTCAAAACATTTTACACAAAGCCCTACGTTGCATTTTTTTCATTCTGTACGAACGCTGCTCTTTTTTGCCTTTGGATTATTTTCCTGGTTGCATTTTTCATACCCACAGTTTCTTCGATTGCACGCTCTTACAAAATTTTGTACACCATCGTATCTAATGGCTAAATTTGTGGCAAGCGCAAGTGGTCTTCCAGGCTTCCTACGAGCAGTGCAGTACCTTGTCATGAGGTATTGCGCTATTTCTCTTCTAAATTCGACAAATGTCAATTTTTGGAGATGACTTTTTTTGTGAAGGGTCCACGCATTGTTGAGACCAGCATCAATCATCCAAGTAAAAAGCGGCCACCACCACTTTTTTGACCGTATGCCAATTCTGGTTTCACTTATATTTTGGTCCATTTTGTCGGTACCCCCCATTCCTTCATTATATATTGTCAAGATTGAAGGTCTCTTTAGAACAATATCCTTTTTTGCCGCCCGAGACCATCTTTTTACTTCCGCAGTTGGTTCAACTCAGTAACGAGTTGATATGGCAGTAACAACGCTATTATCTCTCCATCTTACTATTGCGACCCCATGTTCTTTTTCCAAAATTGATTGTATGGCACCTCGTTCTTTTTTTTCAAAAACCTTTTTACTTGCTAAAGGGCAGGTTTTTGGTATCCTATTTTCCCTAAGCGTTCTTGTTCCACTGCAGCCGGCTTCCCGCAAATACTCGAACAAGGGAAAATTCGAGAAAAGGTTGTCAAAAAAAAAGTCATACGGTAATGTGGGCAATTTTTCCATCATTGGCAAAAACGGAGCGGCAGGTTTACCAAATTTTTTCCAATGATGTAGACTTTCCTGTGTAAATCTGAAAGTCTACTGAGTATCCGTCTGAAGTATTGAGGCACCACGATTTATAGCCGAAGCGTATAGGCTTCCCCCTTATGAATTGCTTCATTCCGTAACGGTCATAATATTTCATCATAGACTCGTCGTAGTTCAGTCTACATGCTGGAATGAAATTAAGAAAAAATGTTTTTTGTAATGCGTCGATAAATGGCCTTAGTTTGAAAAGACGATCACCCTCATCAATTTGAGAATTGTCAGCTAAATGCAGGAATTGATTTATTTGCAAGAATCGATTTTTTTCGCATGGAACCGCTAATCATCAAGTTCTTGACATCATCTTTTGAATCCCAGTACATTCGTTTATTGGGAACCCAAACGTATCCACTACATATCATTATACCAAAAAAACATTTTATTTCATCTTTTGAAATTTGTGGATCCGTAGACATTTTGAAAACCGCATATTTTTTTGTTTCTGTAACAATGTGCTCAATAATGTCATCATCTATAAATTCTTCAAATAGCTCTATAGGATTCATTTCATTATATTTACTGAAATCACTTTGCGAAAACAATCTACCTGGGGGTTTCGAAAGTAAATCTCCTTGCACCCATTTAAACTGTTTCTTAGCTTTGTTGTACTTCTTACCCATTCATCGAGGCGAGTTGAAATTGAAACAGGGGATGCAGGTGTCGTCGAAGATGTTGAGGAAATTTTTCTAATTGAACGAATATATGACGGTGATGTGGTTGGAAAAGATCCCAAAGTCGATGAAAGGGCCGGCAAAGTTTCCACGGTTGCAATTCTAGTTTCGTCACTAAATATTATTTCAGCATGCGATAACAATTGCCTTCCTGGAAGATTATCTATTGTCCCCCCTTCATTTTCGTCCGCACTATCTACATCAGTCTCTACAGCGGGCTCCGGCGGAGTTATATAAATATGCCTTACATCTTTCCCATCTAAAATATTATCATTTTCCGCAAGTTCCCATAAATCTTGTAGAGAATAAGCACTAGAAATAAAATATTACCGTTACTATTCTTTATATGCCTAGTATGTGTTGAATTTATAATAGGAATTGCAAATACAAAATCTCAGTATCGGAAAGAACAAAAACAACGTGTTGCTTACTTTGATATTTTAATAAGACTACATCGTATATATAAACTAACGGTGTGTCTACTACCAACGACACAGTGCAGATGTCGCCAGTTATCGGAACTCTGCTAATTTATAATACACCAGAATACATATTTATAACACCCCCACTTATTATAAATTGGCAGTCTTGCACATTAAGCATTATTCAAACCTAAACCCTTAGTGAACTTAGTATTCTTAATATTTCCCAATGGCTTAGTCAAGATATCTGCTACCATTTCATCTGTTGGCATATATTTAATATCAATTTTCTTATCTGTAAGAGCATCTCTTAAGAAATGGTATCTGATATCTATATGCTTAGATCTATCATGAAAAACTGGATTATTTGCCAGCTTTTGGGCACTCTGATTATCATTGTACATTGCAACACAATCCAATTTGCCAGTCAGATCAAACAAAAGATTTCGCAAGTATACAGCTTCCTTCGTTGCCTCACTAAGGGCTATATACTCAGCTTCAGTTGTTGACAAAGCTACGGCTCTTTGTTTGCAACTCTTCCATGAAACACAACCAGCCGAAAGTTTAAACACATAACCAGTATAGGACTTACGATCTAGTTTGTCTGAGCCCCAATCAGAATCGACAAACCCAATTAAATTTGAATTTCATGGAAAAATGCTTAGTCCCCTTTAAGTACCTCAATAATCTTTTCGCACATTGCCAGTGCACTTGACTATAGCAATTGTTATACTGACTAAGAAGACCCACAGCATAAGCAATGTCAGGACGTGTCATAACTGCCAAGTACATAAGGCTTCCTATTAATTCTTTATATGGTAAATTCAAATCACAAGTTTCGCCCCTGACCTTGCTTAGACTGATACTATTATCTAATGGAGTACAAACTGTTTTACAATCTATCATGCTAAAACGTTTTAAAATTTCATTAATATAATCCTCCTGATCAATAGTTATAAAGTTTTCGTTATAATCTCTAATGATCCTTAATCCTAAACACTGTTTAGCTTCACCAAGATTTTTAATTTTAAAATTCGAACTTAAATGACTTTCGAGAAACTTCATTTCTTTCAAATCATTCGAAAATACAAAGAAATCATCAACATATAGGGCAATTACAGTTAACAACCCATTATTTTTTCTTTTAATATACAAACATGGTTCATAATCTGACCGTTTGTATTTAATATTTAATAGTACTTGATCCACCTTTTCATTCCAAGCTCGACTGGATTGTTTCAAACCATACACAGCCCTGTTTAACTTAAAAACCTTATTTTCAGAATCTTTTAACACAAAACCTTCAGGTTGCATCATATATACATTTTCTTTCAATACGCCATTCAGAAATGCAGTCTTTACATCTAAATGTACAATTTTTAAATCTAACTGCAATGATAATGCTATCAAAACCCTTAAAGTTGAATGTCTTACTACAGGAGCAAAAGTTTCAGTATAATCAATACCCTCCTTTTGCGTATAGCCCTTTGCCACTAATCTGGCTCTATAACTTGTTTTGTTTTCACTATTACACTTCACTTTAAACACCCACTTACACTCCACTATTGTCCCACCTTCCGGTCGATCAACTAGTTCCCACGTTCTATTTTCTTCAAAGGATGTGATCTCATCCAACATAGCCTGCTTCCACTTAACCGCATCTGGTGCTGAAAGCGCCTCTGAGACTGTTCTCGGAAGAACACAAATATCTGATGTATCGCTACCATTTTTTACAACAAAATAGTTAACATAATCCTCAAAAGTTTTCTTCTTGATAGACCTCTCTGATCTTCTTGGAAGTTCTGTAAGATCTGATTGTACTTGTTCATCAACTGAATCAGGAACATACTCACTGTCTTCATCTATCGACCTATCCGTTAAATCGTCGAGTAAAAAAGATTGCTCACTTTCTACCCCCACTGAATCTGGAACCTCCATTGTCTCATCCATTGGTAGCATGGTAGTTTCCTTAACGGTTTCCATAACTGTCACATCTCGACTAGTAATCACTTTCCTTGTAGCTGGGTTGTAGCATCTATAGCCCTTGGTATTGTCATCATAACCCACAAGTATGTGTTTAACTGACTTTTGATCCCACTTCCTAGCAACTTTCGGAACATGTACCATGATTACACTGCCATAAATACGTAGATGACCAACATTTGGCTTCTTGCCAGTCCAGAGCTCAAACGGTGTTTTCAAAATCCCTGCAGAAACGGAACGATTCTTGATGTAACAAGCAATTACATGCTTCCGCCCATAACAATTTACAAACATTCTCATCAAACATGAGACACTTTGCTTTTTCAACCAATGTTCGATTAAAGCGCTCTGCCACACCATTCTGCTGAGGTGTGGGCTGTTTGTCTTTTGATGTATGATGCCAGCATTCTTTAGGTATTTCTGAAATTCCTTACTCATATATTCACCGCCATTATCTGTTCGTAACACCTTTATTCTTTTATTCTGTTGATTCTCTACTAAACACTTGAACTCCTTAAACTTTTCATATGTTTCATCCTTCGTCTTAAGGAAATATACAAAACACATGCGACTGTAATCATCAATAAAGGTTAGAAAATATCTTGCACCACCTAATGAAGTCGTCTCCATCGGGCCACAGATATCACTATGGATCACCTGTAACAAATTGTCGGCATGGCTACCTTTGTTTATAAATGGTATGCGGGTCTGTTTACCTTGACAACACACTTGATAATTAGTTATGTTAGCCTGACCCTTAAAAACTAGTCCTTCCACTAATTCACTTGTTTTATTTAAATATTTGTTGTTCATATGACCCAGGCGTCTATGCCATATTTCACTAGTACTTACAAAAAAACTTGCACGACCATCTGAGACGTCCAGCTTGTACACATTATTTATTAACCCGGCAGTTGCCACTAAAACACCTTCTGCATTGTAAATATTACAACCCTTTTCATTGAAATGTACTTTGTTACCATTGTTAATTAGTTGACAAACGGATAATAAATTTGTGGTCAAACCTGGAACAAACTGTACTTTTCTTAACAGAATTAGATGTTCCAGATCTTCGGTCTTGGTCCTGATTTCGACATCACCTGCACCTTCTACTACAATTTTCGATTTGTTGGCTACAACAATGTCAGGTAAATCTGGACTATGTACATTTTTTAACCATTCTTTCTTGGCTGTCAAATGCATGCACCGCTGTCAACATACCAGTCTGTGTCACTGAACTGTCCCGTGGAAAAAACTGCACTAAAACTACTCTCAGATTTGTTGTTGTTGCTAGAGCACTTTGACATATAATGTCCGTTCTTTTTGCACTTGAAGCAAACGATATTGCTTAAGTCTTTCTTTTTATTAACATTTGAACTACCGTTACCGTCAGCTGATTTAACCCGCGAACTTGTACCACTACCGCCATCTCGCGTTGACTTTCGATAGCTCGGTTTACTATTCGCTACAAAAGCACCACTTTTGCTGCCATTACTGCCACCTGTCTGCATGTCCAACAATTTTGTTTTAATGGAGTCTGTAGTAATATTTATTCCGGAATGTTCGACGGCCATAATCATGGGTGAATATTTTTCAGGGAGTCCCGCCAGTAAAAGCGATCCTACCCATTCCTCATCGATGTTGAATCCTGTTCGCTTTAATTTCTGAGATGTCTCGACAACCTGATTTATATAGGATTCCATCGAGTCATGATTTTCCAATCTCGCAGATATTAATGCCCGTAAAAGTCCGATTTTTCGCATGAAGCCACTGTCGTCGCATAAATTTTTTAAACTCGTCCATACTTCTTTGGCTGTTTTCGCATCCTTCACGTGCGGAAACAAAGAGGGATCGATAGTTAAAACTAATTTGGCCTTGGCTTTTGCAATCAAGGTGGTGTCCTGTTCGCTATCGTCAATGCATTTACTTAAACCTTCAAGCACTAATACATTCTCAACTGCAAACGACCACTCATCATAGTTTTCACGGCCAAGTAGTTTTGGCACACTCGTCAAGTAATTGACGGCCATTTTTACACGAAGTAAACACTACACAAAAACTGTTGTTTTTTACAAATCCCGAACTGCTACGCGTAAAAATCAACGAAATTTATTTACCTGGCACTGGGCCCATAACCTGTTGAATTTATAATAGGAATTGCAAATACAAAATCTCAGTATCGGAAAGAACAAAAACAACGTGTTGCTTACTTTGATATTTTAATAAGACTACATCGTATATATAAACTAACGGTGTGTCTACTACCAACGACACAGTGCAGATGTCGCCAGTTATCGGAACTCTGCTAATTTATAATACACCAGAATACATATTTATAACAGTATGATCATTCGATCATGCTTCAAAATACCACCCTCTATCAGCCCTTAAAATTTTAACTACGTATTTATTCTTTTATTACAAGTGCACTACACATATTTGAAAATAATAATTAGTCCGTACAATAAATTTATAGATTATACATGAAAATATATAGGACTTACTTATTTTCATCACTCAAGATACGTTGAACAAATAAATAACAAACTTTTAAATTCGTGAACAAAAACTGACAAACGTTGTAAAACTTAACCAACGCCTAAACACTAACAAGAATAGACCTTGAAGTGAGAATATAACTCGTTTGAGAGGGGAACAATGCAGGGGTATGTTAGGGAGGACAATAAACCAGCACCTGTCTTTTTATGATCAAACGATCATACAGGGCGCTTACGGGTTAATATAACAGTTTTTTTTTTATATTAATAGCAGGCTGATGTTTATGTTTTAATTTTTCAACTTTTAACAAAATTGTTTACAACATCTTTAACAATTTTTAACAAATATAACTACTGACGAATATAACTGTGAGTGTTATCGAAACGTGTAGATTGTATAATTTAAAATACACCATTAAAAAACCCAAAAAAGATCAGTATTTTATTATTAAGGATCTAGTTACTCATTACTAAATTTAGATAGTGTTACTACTCACGAAGATAACTTGTTATCGAACGTTTAGATTTGTAGTCTATAAATACTATATACACCATTAAAAAAACCCAAGTATTTTAAATTTGTCGAATTTGTATTACACTTATGAGGTAAAATTATTTATTGAGAAATCACTTTTGTAAAAATACTGCTTGATTTATAGAGAACTATTTTATAATAATGAAATATGAGCAATTTTATTAATACTATTTACTTATTTTTCCACAGAAGAAGTAGTGTTAAGAACCTATGTCAAAGTACTTAAAACATAAGGTATCAGTTTCACTTTGGGAGGCCTCCCACAAAAATTAGATCTCAACATATTTTTTTTAGATGTAAACTTGAATTTATTTTTCCATAACTCATTAGGTACATTTACTACAAGTTACTCATGGAAATATTTCACTTTCCCTATGCTACAATTTTTAAATAAATATAATCTCATATTAAACTCTAGATAGCATTAACGTGACACTTTCAGATTATATTACCACACACACCATAAACATGCTGCAAATTTAGATTTAAATAAAATAAACAAAACCTCCGAATTACTATGATCAGTTTTGAGGCACGTTAAGATGTTAGAAAGTCTATAATTTACGCTCAACGTAACATAAAGAACCTTGACCACCCCAATTAATGATAAATATGTTTGATGATCTCATGTACTAAATTGCGTAATCATTCCAATTGATTCAGGTATGAGATTATGAATGCTCAAAACTAACTTCACCGTGTCATAGAATAAGTTAAATATTATGAACCATTACAGTGAAATTTTGCAGTCTTGGTGTCTTAATAGTAACGGTTAGATGAATCGTCACGATTAAGAACGACACATATAAGATAATGGCATTAGGATAAGATAACTAAATATTAAAAAATAAACGTATCTTATAGATATAGTAAATATGTGGATGTCATATGTGCTTGTTATTTTAACGTTTAATCTTTGCGTCAGTCAGGAGAATAACAATTCTTTGAAGTTACTTCAAGTGGTACGTATTTTATTTTTGTTAATTAATAATAATAATAATAATAATAAGATAAAAAGCTTTTTAGACATGGAGATCGTACACCGACAGAAACATACACAAATGATCCGTATAAAAATTGGAAAGAAGGATGGGGAACTCTTACAAACGTAAGATAATATAATCAATATCAATTGCTTTAAAATTAATTCAAAACCAATCATCTTGTGTGTATTTTATGTTACCTTTCTTACGTCATTAATGATCATTGTAAACCGAATTCATTGTAATAGTTGGTGTCAGACACTTAAGCATTCCGTTGATTAAAATAAGTACCTACAAAACATTAAAATTGCGCGTAAGTGCAACAAGAGAAGTAGGCAACACCTTGGAAGCAGGATTGCCTGCAACCTGACTTGCTTGTGCTAGCACAATCCTGCTTTTTATTCCACCTTAGCAACCCCGCTATCTCTCGAGATTTAAATTTCCCACTTAATTTCTCAATTTTGTTGCTTACTCCCTTCTCAGCAATGCACGCACTGAAAGCTGGAGTATCCACATCCATACCTGATTCTGTTGCTACGCTCCTACTTTATTCTATTTTTACTCCACACCAGCAACACCATTTCTTCCCGAGATATGAATTTGTCAATTTTTCTTGCTGATTTCCTTCTCAGAAACACTATGGAAGCCGGTTCTGCCGTACCTTTACCTGCTTCTTTTGCTACGTGTCTACTCTATCCTTCTAATTTCGGCTCAACAACAGCACCGCTTCCCGAAATAAATTTTTCAATTTTTGTTACCGACTCCATTCTCAGTAACACACTGGAAACAGCATCGTCCAAACCCTTACATGCTCGTGTTGCTATGTGTCTACTTTATCCTGCTTCGTATTTCACCTCAGCAATACTCCTTATCGAGATTTTTATTTTGTTAATTAACACGTTGGAAGCAGAACCGTTCAAACCTTTATCTTCTTCTGTTACTTGTTGCAATGCAACTTTATTCTGCTTCCTATCTTACTTCGGCAACGTAACCAGTGTCGTTTTGGCGTTTTTATTTCAGTGCCGTTTTGGTTACTTTTTCCATCCCCTGTCCTAGTGGGCAGGCAACCCGCTTGTACTATCTTAGATTTCTCCCTCCAACTTGTTTCTGGGGCTTCTCTTTCCGTCCGCTGGAGATTCCGCTTCCAACATATGGGGCTCCGCCTTTTCCACCAGCTTGGACTCCGTCAGGGACTCCACTCCTTTTTAAGCTTTCCGCCATCTTATTTACTTATGACTTTTTGACTAAAGCTGCTTTTAGCTAAATTCAACATCCTGGTGCAGCATCTTATTTCTTATTTGTACATGTAAGTTCCTTTTGGTATGATTCAGAACCCAGTTTCAACATCTTGAAATAAGGATCCGTTTGCAGAATCAGCAATTGGTGTTCAGGCCATCTTGTGGTATAATTTAGAGCTAGTAGGTTACTCAAAAAATACCCAAACATACTCCTACAAATCCCCAAAGCGATCCAATTGTGCACAAAACGTGCAATAAAATATAAAACACCTAAAACGTGCAAAAAGCTAATAGAAAACAAGTACATGCAAACAAAAAACCTTTCAATCAATTAAATTCCCAAACTATCAAAAAGTGTAAGTTCGCAAAGATACAAACAAAAAAACTTACTCAACGATCAAACACGCAAACATGTAAATATCCAAAACAAAGTAAATAGCTTACAAACACCGCATCCCTCGCTCCCTCTTTATGGGTTAGAAGTAAATCTAGCGGCGTCCTAGCATAATTATAAGTTAGCACACAAGTTAGCAACACCATATTGTGGTATAATTAGAAAGTTAGCAGCATCAGGTTAATTTTCAAAACAACTGTCTCCGATTCATGGGTTTTCGCCAAGTTGAAAACAACTTCCACAGTTTAAAATGGTTTGACACGAGAAACCATGCCTAAAACAATTACCACACAAATAAACGAATTACTGTTAAAGATAAAAGGGTAGTGAGATCTGTAAATTTTTGGCGTTGAAAGAAGGTTGCAAAAATCATGATCATCATCATAATCATCATCGTCATCATGATTATTATAGCCTCAGCCTTAAGTCCACTAAAAATCAGTGGCATACTTATTATGTAATCACTAAGAATGATAAGGTCAGATTGCTCGCCTGTTTTAAATGCATGTTTGCGTATTTGTTTGCTTGCTAGTGCCCTTGCTTTTTGGTGTTTACTTGTTTGCGTATTTTGTATATATACGTGTTTGTGGTTAGGCGTTTGTGTACGCCTTTGCATGATAAATAGCTTATTTCGTGCAGGTTTGGTGTGTTAGAGTGTTTCTTGGCCAATTTCTCGGTTTTGGATGTTCAGTAATTTTTGTTTCTTTGTTTATATTTTTGCAGGCCTACATGTTTTGTTTTTGAGCGTTTGGTTGGTCGCTAATTTTCATTGCTTGTGAGTTTGTATGTTTGGGGTGTTTACACGGTTGGATGTTTACTTCTTTACTGGGTTTACTTGTTTCTTTCATCCAGTTTCGAAATGAATACGTTCATACTTGGTGTTGAGTACATGGTTTCTGTAAGTTGTGATGTGCGTAATTTGATTTCGCTTATTTTAGTCCACATGCACAGCTTTTTTTTATAAATTTTGTGCAATATACATAATAATTTACCTTAAGTATAATCCCTATGTTACGCCATTGGCTCGTGTATCGTTCTTATTATGTGTTCTCTAATTAAATTGTAATTTTCTATTTTGTGGGCATAAATAATCATTTAACTCAATAATTATGTATCTTTATTTACTTATTTCTACATTGAAATTAACTTAATGACTTATAATTATATAATTTCATAAAAACGTAAGACATCTAGTGGTAGAATTAAATCAAATTTTATAATATGACCTCCTCCCAAAATATATTGAATTGAAAAACACGTGCTATCGTAATTCTCTGTTCAATTTTAATTAGACAACCCAAGTTAATTAGGGTATAATTTATATTAAATGCAGGCTACTATACACCTTTTTCAACGAGTTAATTTCGGGAAGTTTTTCATATCAACATGTGTTCAACGTGGACTTTTCCTTTTATGTACCATTTCTGTACTACTGAAGATAACAACATTGTCATCCTGATTACTTCGGAAAATAACATCTACGATTCTTACAGAAATTACATGGTCACCTTTAATATACACTCAAGCTCACTTACTGTAAATGTAAACACCACACCACCGGTACACTTTTGACTGTCATAACCTCTCATTGAAGCCATAAAAACCGCTTGGTCTACAATTAGATTCATTTCACCTAGTAATCAAGACAGCCAATTTGGGATAACTAATTATATACACCAATCTACTGCCTGATGCACAAGTGGAAATTGTGTAGCTATTGTATTGAACATAGTGATTTCAATTAAACTATTTGGTTGTACTAGATTACCTAAAATATTGAATGTTAATTAAATGAACCAATTCTATCCATAAAACTTACTTACTTATATATTCTATACCCATATACGTGTGTAACTTGTATATAATAACTGTTTACCACTGTTTATTTATTCACTGTCAGTTTACGATGAGAAAATATAAGTGATATTGGTAGCTCTGATCCTGTAACTGTCCGTTGGTGCCTCAACGTCAGAATGATGGATAAAGGACTTTAATATAAATTCTACTTTATTTGTATTTATCTTTCATTTATGGTATATACTTTGTGCCGCGAGCATTTATTTGTTTTATTATCAATTTTAAATATAGACACTTTTACATAAAGATCGATTTGTTATGTACTAACATTTTAGTACATAAACCGATAAGCTCAACGGTCTACGTTCTTTTTATTTTTACTTATGATTATTGCATTGAGCAAATACTAATGTTTATAAATGACAAATTACTTTGATGCAGACTTAAAAATTTTCGTAATCTAATTTTGGGGTGTTTTCTAAATTAATATTCGTAGTAGAAATTTACAGTTTACATTAATTTGTGTCTTATTGAATGATTTATCTGTTTTTGTATTTGTTACTTAAGATTTCTCTTTCAACTCTCTTCTCTCTTTACTCCCTTTTTGAATTTTTAAGGTTGTATTTTAAAAAATTTACGGTCGGCCCTATTATTACTATTAGAAAGACTTATTCTTTACCTATATATATATATATATATATATATATATATATATATATATATATATATATATATATATATATATATATAGATTATGCTGGGTTAAACCCTCCCAGTCACAATCGTTCTACGGTATTGTAAATACCTTCACAAAGATTGGCACCCGTTATAAAGTAATGCTAATGTATTAGTTTAACCATTACCCTTAGCAGGTAACGGTCAATCTTTTCCCAATTTAATTTATTTATTAGTTTTTAATTTATATTTGACAGATATTTTTCACTTTATAAAAATGTTTAGTACAACTTAATTAGTGTGATATGCGTTAGTTTAATTCGATTTGATAATTTAATTACATTCAGTTTACGGGGAAGGTTTGGTTTTACTACTTGTTATTTACACACATCATTTTAAGTGTTCGTTTATGGATCATCATTTCTATGAGTAAGAAGTAATGTTCAGGTGATGCATTTGGTTATGGTGGGAATTACGATGTTCTATAAATGAGTGAAGTGAGGTCTTGTATCGCTAGGCCGGTCATCAAAAGTGTCTAATGGAGTACTATGAAGTTTGTTACAACTGTGTTCGTTGAAGGCGTTTTGAAAATCTCTGTGTGTAATTATGGCAGAGGGTGATAGAGCGAAATATGTTTTTACTAAGAATGAGGAAGTATTGTATAGTGTGCTAAAGAAGCTATGTGATAGTATATTGATAGCTTTTGTGGCTAAAGAAGGTAGTTGTTCCCGACTCGGAAGAGGGGTAAACGAAATAGGTCGCTACTAACTAGGTACCCGTTGGCATTGTCGTTGGTTCCTCGAAGTTGTTTTTCTGATATTGAGGTCTCCTAGCAGCACTGTGTTCGGGTGACGGTACACTCAATGGAAGACAAGGAGATCCGAGTGGAAAGGAATCGGCTGTAGATTAGGCGCTAGGTTACTGACCTGCCTCTGTTAGGGTTGCTGTATAGGTGTGTTTTGTATTAGGTGTTGTTAACGGTGCTATATTGGGGATTGATAGGATTTGGATTTGGTCAGTGGTTAGTAAGTTTTTAACGGAGGGCCGGTTTGTTGGGCGCAACCCGTATAGTGTACCCCTATTGAAAAGACCATGTTGCGGAAATAAGTGAGAGAATACGTATGTTAGTATATTAGTGCGTCGAAAATGTTCTACATCTGAGTTGCTGGGATTGGATGAGAGAGAATTCTATCACCAGGCGGGTAAGTTGTGATAGGAGACAATGACGTCTGTCGCTATTTCTAACAAAACTAGTTAGGTGGGATCCGCCACAGTTGTTACAGCTATATATATATATATATATATATATATATATATATATATATATATATATATATATATATATATATATATATATATATATATATATGTAATATATCTGATAAGCATAAATTAGTATTTTAGTAAACCTTGGCGAAAAGCACTAAGTTTCATAAATAAATGATGCATAGCATAGGGGGGAAGCTGCTCTTCTCTTCCCCCTGTGCCGAACCTGCTATAAGTGGGTTGCAACTGTACTATAATTTCCGATATTGTTAAGACGTTTTCTTTCCTATTCCATTTTCACTTTGACATAAGATCAACAGATATATTCTCTTTTCTGATCAAATTGAACAAATAGACACCTTTCATTTCTGGAATGATTATTTGCAACAATGCATTAAAGAATAACAAATAATGCTATTAATCAAAATCAGCATTTTGTATAAATGCAATGTTGTTTTGTATAACAGATGTTTTGACTTCAATAAGTGGTGAAATACAAAATTTAGAAGTCTGAGGAGTGTGTAGTAAAGAGACCTAGCGGATAATAAGAGCTAATACTACTGAAGTTAATAGATACGCGTCAGTGATTCGGAAATAGTTACGTTGTATTCGGCAACGTTTGGTTACGTCACACGATCGTAAGCCTGGCCCCATAGTAGTAGCAAGATGGCGAACGCGTGAATGTTTCCTCTAGTAAAAAAGATTTTTTTGCTGATTCAAGGTTACTTTGGCTTCGGCAATGTTCAGTTACGTCAAAAGATCGCGAGCCTGGCGCCACAGTAGTATCAAGATGGCGAACGCGTGAACGTTTCCTTTAGTAAAAAAGATTTTTTAAAATTTAAAGTATATTTATATTGAAACACGTTAATAGGGACAATAATAATATTACGTTCTAAATTTTTATCAATTCAAGTAGGGAACATTTTGGGTAATGAGAGCTACTGCCTGGCAATGGCTCTCATTACCTCTTTGCAAATTATTGAATGAAATATTTTATCTTATGCCAAGAAACAGAAAACGTACAACGTCAAAAGCCTGTTGGACATCGGATACTTTAGACAGTGTTATAGAATCCATACAAAACGGAGGAAGATCAGTACATAAACTGGCATAACGCACTTTAAAGAAACGGTACAAGTTAGCAATTGCAGGTGATAATAACTACAGACCTCCTCCACACGTGGACCGAAAATCTGTGTTCACTGTTGAACAAGAACAAATGTTTGCTTCGCACATACTTGTGATGTCCACTATGATTCTACGGTCTTACTGCATACCAATTTCTTAAAGTATGCTTGTTAATGGCTGAGAAACTTGGTGTTGAAAAGAGATTTGATGTTGAAAAGAAAATGGCAGGAAAAGCTGGTTTTATGGATTTATGCGCCGACACCACAAACTTAGTATAAGAAAACTGGAAGCCTCACAGAATAACTGGCTTTAATAAAACAGAAGTGACCCAGTTATTCAACAATCGTGTGACTGTTATGACTAAATTTAAATTT
Source organism: Vesta saturnalis (assembly GCA_036346205.1). NCBI lineage: Eukaryota > Metazoa > Arthropoda > Insecta > Coleoptera > Lampyridae > Vesta > Vesta saturnalis. The sequence goes on from JARFJB010001658.1 coordinate 66,068, forward strand.
GGGCCGCAAAATATCTATAACATGGTTGAGTCAGGGTCTCTACTGTTTATGAAAGAGAAAAGGTAGTAGCACCTACAGGACAGAAACATGTTAGTACAGTCATTTCATGGAAAAGAGATATTTATAACTTGGTTCAAATATGTCATTCAATTCACTAAGTCATCTGCTGAGAAACAGGTATTGTTGTTAATGGGTAATCACATAGTCACGCCACCAGATGGTAAAGAGTAATAATGGTACATTTTTAAGTATTTCTCCCCACTCGTTACATTGATTGCAGCGATGTGGCTTTCTTAACTCCATATGAAATAGCAGGTCTCTTTAAAAAAGCATAACAAAAGTTACATCCTTGGACAAGAGCATATCTGGTTTTAAGGCGACTAGAATATTCCTCATTATTCTCGATGTTTTTTTCCAGTAAAGATTTTCTTCTTGTCACTTTACAAACTTCAGAACCTCCTCAAGCTGATGTTACAACTGATGAGCAATTGGCAATCAGATCAAAATAGAAACTACCCTCAGCAATCTACCAGCTTTGACAACATTTTCATGGATGTGGATATTCGTGAATAAATAATGAGCCCAAGAAGACGACCAAAAAATAAACAACACTCTGAAATACTAACGAAGAAGGTTGAAAGTTGAAAAGAATTAATAATGAGAATAAAACTGAAGAGGAGAATGAAACAGAGAAGGTGCAAGAGAAGAAAATAACAACTACTGAATTACAGAACAAAAAATAGCATGTACCCAAAGAGAAATTGAAGACAACAAAAAAATTGTTTCTTGATAGGCCAAGTGAAGAGTAGTCCATTGAAGAAGTTAAGCTTTGTGATTATTACTCGGAAGAAAATGTTTGCAGTATTTATGTAGATGTTGGAAAAAATAATGAGTTATGATACAGTTGCAGAGCATGTGGAAAATTAAACCATGTAGAGTGCTCCGGGTGTGATAGTCCTACTGGCTATGCTTGTACTTTTTGTTTGGATCCATAGATTAATATAATTTTGTAATATCTAAGTGATAAAAGCTATATTTGTATTGATTATCGGTTACTTAGTTAAGTAAATCAGTACCAAATACATAAGTAAATCTTCTGTTTTAAATGTGATTAAAGGTGGGAAAGTTGTTGCTCTCATTACCCGAGAGGTGGGGTATTGGAGCCTAAAGAAACATTTTTCTTTATGATCATTTTATAAGCCTTTTGTTGATTTAACAAAAAAAATTATTTTAATTATTTTAGATAAATAACGAAAGAAGTCAAAAAGTACCAAAAATAAATATGATTATGTAATTAAATTGGTTTTATTGTTGCTTTTCTTACATAGCTCCAATTACCCCATACTTCCGTACTTATAAAATGTCTGGTTGCATGAATGATTACTGAAATTTAAAGAAAACTTTCTATTACCTTATACATATGTTACAGAAGGGAAAACGCCAACTCTATAAATTGGGCCAACTTTTGAGAGATAAATATGGTACGTTCCTACCCAAATGCCACCTTACAAAACATGTATATGTTAGAAGTAGTTATGCTGACAGATGCATAATGAGTGCACAAACACTATTGGCAGGTTTATTTCCACCAGAAGCAGAAGAAATTTGGAATCCAAGTCTGTTATGGCAACCTATCCCAGTTAAGTATGTTCCAAGAAATGAAGATAATGTAAGTATAAAAGTATACCTCCCATTGTCATATAAAGTATAGTTGTAGGTAATTGCTATGAAGAAGAAGTGTCCAGTTTATGACAATGCTTTAAAAGCTGCGTATCAGTCTTCAAAAATTAAAGAATTAAATGAAGCTAATAATGAACTATATCACTATTTAACAAATGTTACTGGTGATCCAATGTACGACATAAACTCGGTTGAGTTTTTATACAATACATTGGAAATAGAAATGCAAAATAATCTTACCTTACCTGAATGGACAAAAAATGTTTCAATGGAAAGGTTACGAGAAATTGCCAAGACAAACTTAGCAATTTTTTCTGACACAGAACTAATGAAACGTTTCACAGGAGGTATAACTTCAAACTGATTGATGAACAGTTTTTAGCTTTCATTGCAGGATCTTTTTTAAATGATGTTATATCAAACATTAAAAAAAAAATTGACATCAGTACGGATTTGGAGGTCATTTTATTTTCTGGACATGATATAACTGTCGTCACTATATTACGCACATTGGGTTTTGAGCAACTGATAAAACCAGACTGGGGAGCGTTTATGGTTTTTGAATTACATGATTCTGACAATAGTGACTATGAAATCAAAATACTGTATGGTAAAAATTATGAATCTGCTCCTCAACAACTGGATCTGAAGTTTTGTGAGAATCCATGTATGTTACAAGATTTCGTAAAAGGATTACAAGCAGTTTTACCTGAGGATTGGAATGCTGAATGTTTAAAAGTGTGACTTCATTATTATATTTTACATATATTTCAATTTAACCTGATGAATGCTAAGTATACAATGAAATACGATATTTTGTGATAGGGTTTTATTCATTGTTATACCGATATAAGACTGTAATTGAATTAATATTGTTTATTAACTAATGTCGTTGAGTGAATTATCACTTAACGCTAATGTGTAGTTTCTTTGATAAGGCAAAGGCTTGCCATTTTGTTAAATCAGGGTTCAGCAGTTCTTACTAATATTACAAATATTGACTGTACCCACATTAAGTTACAGAACCACTTGGGACAAGTTCAAGTAATACATACTTAACTTTACTAACTTAACCCTCTGACCGGAATATCCGTATTTTTCACCGCTGTAGTACACCAAACGCGCGCTAGGAGCGCTCCTAATTAACCTGTGCAGCTGGGCCTCTGCGGCACTTTCAGTGCCTACCTGACAAGTGTAGTGGAATGGTGTCACGTCGCAGACCATTGTGAATCGCAAACTTGTAGGTATGTCTGTGAAATTGACCGCTATTCCGTATTTGATAACATTTTTTATGCCCGTTATTTTAACCGATATTCCAACACTCCACCCGTATTTTTTACGGGTATTCCAACTCTGTAGCCGTAATTTTTACCGCTATTTCAACTGAATATTTCGTTTTTGAGATAACCAATTCACGTTGCATTTTCTGTTTTCTACTGAAAATATTTCAAAAAAGATTAGCTATGATTCAAATTCTCTTATGTAGCCTCACTATTCATGTTCCAAATCTCACCATTTGTTTTTTATCAGGCTTTGTTATGCAATTCTGCGTATGAGCTACTTTTCCGTTCTTTTGGATTGCCTGGTAGGTACTTGGAAAAACAAAACAGTAGGGTTTATTTCCTATTTCTTGTATTAGGTCTAAAGTACATAATACAGAAAAGCTAGTGCTGATTTTTTCCATGGTAGTACTTACTTGCATTTTTTCTTTACTACCATTCCGGTACGTATATGTTTTTGATCTTTGTTTCAGGTATATATAAAATGGAGGGCAAAAGGCCGCAGAATATTTCCGAACGAACTAAAAGAATTATGAGTTTCGTAGCTAGACCGGAGACTGACGACTCCGACTCGGAAGTCGATTCAGACGATTCTTATATCCCAGAGGAAGACAAAGGTTGAGTCACCTCCGATCATGACATAGCTTCCATAATTTCTGAAGGTGAGATTTCTATGTTAGAGGACTCGGATGAGGACGACAAGCGACATCTACCAGATGTTCCTGGTACGTCAGGAAGTGAATCATAGAGAACTGTTCTTGACGCCGCAGAAGATATTGTAGTAACTGACGACGTCTTAGTTACCGAACAAAATACGATCTAAGAATCACCTAAATATTTTGGGAAAAGGAACTGCTTCACTTGGGAGTCGGTACCCCAGTGTGCCCCAACGAGTAGATTCGGTAGAAATACTATTCACGCAAGAATCTCAAAGCTCAAGGGACCTGCTCTGGATCTGGGATATGCACCAACCCCAAATGAAATTTTTCATTTATTTTTCACAAACAACATGATTGAAGTTATCGTTCTGCATACCAACCAAAAACTTGCTATTCTGGTTTTTTGTTGCATTTTCAAGTCGAACAGAGAATCCTTGGCTTCACTCTTCAGCACAGAAGTATGGGGAAGGCCAATATTTAGGGCAATCGTGTCTCTGAAAAGATGTGAAGTCCTGTTGCGAGCACTTAGATTTGATGAGTCTGCAACTCGCAGTGAAAGGGCGAAGGAGAATAAAGCTGCCGCAATTTTGGATTTGTTTGAGTCATTCATCAATACTTGCAAGCAAAACTACTCAATTGGTGCGTATGCTTGCGTGGACGAAACGCTTGTGCCATGCAGAGGTAGATGCAGTTGCCTAATGTACATGCCGAAAAAACCAACTAAATATGGAATCAAACTGCTTTGTATGACTGATGCTTTCAATGGATACCTTTTGGATTCCTACATATATTGTGGGAAAGGGAGTGATGGCTACAAATTATCAGAAGCTGAACTCGTGTATTCGAAGCCCACACAATCTGTACTTAGACTTATAAAAGACATATCAGGTACCAGCAGAAATGTGACCACGGATAATTGGTTCACGTCAATTGAACCGGCGGAAGTACTCTAGGAAAGAAACCTAACACTCCTTGGAACTGTCAAAGCAAACAAGCCACAAATTCCTCCCGAGTTTTTGAAAAATGTAAGAAAACCAATTGGATCAAAATTATATGGCTACACTCAAAAATTTACATTGTTGTCCTATGTACCAAAGAAAAATCGGGCTGTGATTGCACTTTCATCAATGTACCATAAGGCATATGACGACCCTTTCAACGAAAAACCTGAGATGATAGCGTTGTATAACAGAACCAAAGGAGGAGTTGATCAACTTGATATGAAATGCAATAACTACTGTGCTAATCGAAAGACCAGAAGATGGCCGCTTGCAATCTTCTATCATATCGTTGCCGCTGGCTGTTCCAATGCTTTTGTTTTATATCAACACTATAAGACGAACAAGATAAAACGTTTTGATTTCATGCATCAGCTTGGGATGTCATTGATTAATGCACAATTACTACAGAGATTGGAGATCCCAAATTTACGTATTGAGCTAAAAGAATTGATCCAAAAAGTACTATCTGAAACACCAGAGCAAGAAGGAAATCGAACTAGATCTACCTCGACCAGTGCAGGGAAACCTACAGGAAAGAAAAAACAAAATACACAAACTTCAACCAAAAAATTCAGACAAGTTGCAAAAACAAACCACGTGTCGCTACTGCCCATACAAATTGAAGAGGAAAACTTCGACCAAATGCATCAAATGTGGAGCTGCCAGCTGTCGTCAGTGCTACAAGGCTGTTTGTAACAACTGTGTTGAAGAACAGAAATAATTTCATCATAAATTTATATTTTGAAAGTTGTACACGGGAATTCAGCAAGAAGATGGCAATAGCACTTTCTCATAATACTTTCAAGTAAACTCTTTCTTGTTTATTTGTTGTGAACCTACCTTAGCGTATGTAGACACACAAATGACCATTTGATCTTTCATTTTTAGAGTTTATTGACTTCAAAGAGTGTGTTATATACTTTGTCAATCTTACATGTTATTGATTCCTATAATTACCCAAAAAAAAGTATTGTGGTTTGTACCAAATTATCATTTGTTCTTTTAGAAATGCCTTGAATAAAACGTTTTGTGATCTTACTTTGCGTTTTAATGAACTACTAACTGTTTAAAGCGTCATACTGAGTTAGCAAGTTAGAAGAAATCGGTGGGTGTAAAATATACCGCTATTCCAACTCACTTGGGGTAAAAATTACCGATATTCCGATAGACTGGGTAAAAATCACATTCCGGTCAGAGGGTTGTTTGCACAAAACACTGAAGTGGTTGTTCTGTCCCTTAGTCCACCTGTATCCGTTCGTCCTATAACTACAGTGTAGTGAAAGGCTAATTTACCTTGTTTAAAAAATTTACCGCCATTACTAATATAATTATGTCCATAATTTTTTTTTTATTGTGGCGAATTGAATCAGTACAAAATTTCTCACCTCCAAAATTGGTGGGCTAAGTTTTGCAATAAATATTCATTTATTCATTCTTAATAAATAAATGGCCTAATACAGGTCACTTACACCCCATGCCATATTTGTGTAGAATCATTAGTGTCAATGCCTAGGTAAGATTATATGTAGTATTACCTGTAAAATAACGAGTTACCAGTCCTCGACGCTGTTAAAATAATTGCTTTTTAACCACTACTTGAAATTCTGCTAATTACTATATCTCCATGACGATATACAACTGCTTGGTACAGATTGAGTTCTCAATGAAGTATGTTCCGAGAAATGAACATATTGTAAGTATAAAAGTATATCTCCCATTGTCATAAAAAGGAAAGTTGTAGGTAATTGCAATGAAGAAGAAGTGTCCAGCTTAGGACAATGCTTTAAAAGCTGCATGTCAATCTTACAAAAAAAGAAGTAAATGAAGCTAATATTGAACCTTATCACTATTCAACAAATGCTACACATGTTCCATTGCAGAACATAAACTCAATATGAGTTTTTATACAATACAATAGAAATAGAATTGGAAAATAATCTTAGCTTGCCCGAATAGACAAAAAATTTTTCATTAGAAAGGTTACGAGAAATTTGCAAAGACAAACTTAGCAATTTTTTCTGATACAGAATGATAATGAAACATTTATTAGGAGATATGACTTCATTCTGATTTGAGCAGCTGATAAAACCAGACTGGGGAGCGTTTATGATTTTTGAATTACATGATTCTGACAATAGTGACTATGAAATCAAAATGCTCTGTGGTAAAAAGTATGAATCTGCTTCTCAACAACTGGATCTGAAGTTTTGTGAGTGTATGTTTGTAGATTTCCTAAAAGGATTACAAGCAGTTTCACCTATGGATTGGAATGCTGAATGTTAAAAATGTGACTTCATTACTGTATTTTACATATATTTAAATTTAAGCTTACGAATGTTAAGAATACAATGAAATATCATATTTTGTGACAAGGTTTTGTTCTTTGTTATACCGATTGTTATTGGATTAAGAATTTATATTATTTATTGACTAATATGTAGTTTCTTTGATAAGACAAAGGGTTGCCATTTTATTAAAGCAGGGTTCAACAGCTCTCATTATTATTACTAATATTGACTAAAATTGCTACAAAGACTAATTTTTAACACACACTCCTACGCAACATTTTTATACCCTCGCTTATTACCTTTGCTCTCGTCACATCCACATACCGTTTCATGCATTAAGAATGAAAAAATAATATGGATTCTTGATATAAGCACACAGATTTATTTACAATTGTCCAACATGGATTATAAATTTCATACAAAAAATATTTCTTTCTGTGAGTGACCATACATAAATAGAATGCTTCATTTGGAAAAGAATATATGAATATTAACAAATTTTTTGTACATTTATCTTTGCATCTGAGGGTGCAAGTGATATAAAATTCTATTTAGTGTGATTATAAATATATTGAAAGCAATCCTATAGTTTGCAGTGCTCAAACATTGTTAATCGCAATGCCCTCTATTGTAATTTGAACATTTTGTTTTTTCATCTACCTACATTAAGTTCTAGGACCTCTTAGGGCAAGTTCAAGTTCTCTTATCCCTCAATCCACCTGTATCCGTTCGCCCTACAACTGTGGTGTAGTGAAAAGTGCTTTATAGCTCCTCACCTTAATGACTTGGTCATCAACACTTGAAGGGAGGTGGGCTACCCTTAGGCAAAATCTGTAAAATGGTTGTTAAAAATTTTATTTGATATTTTGAATACCTATGTATTTAATTAACGAACAATCGCATTTTTGTAAAATACATTCGATCAATTATTATAACATTGTAGGTACATCTGCTTAGTCACACTTGATTATTTACGCTGTTGTCACGTCTATCTTACATATACCTTACAGTATACTATTTATTATAAGGGTTTAAACGATTTGCAAGATGTGACTCTTAACAGATTACCATTGCAATGTAACTAACTTACATTACAAGTACAATTCTCTGCGAGGAAGTCCTTACAAACCAGACAGTTTATATTTATATAATAAAAACAACACTCTTTTTATTTGTCCATACTTACTGCTATTTTAAAATGTACGAAATAACACCCTGTCAATAAATCTAAACAAGAACTTAAAATATTTAACATAATCTTGTCTAGAATATTTTGGAACAATGGGAGCAGTGCAATGCTATATTGTTATGCTTGTTCTAACCTTCTAATAGTTACATTGATTACGTACTCTAATAATATAGTTATGTATACAGAACCTAACTAAATTACATATAGTGAACACTGCTTTATGTATAGTTATAATATATAGTATTATAACATTATCTAATTCACTATAGCTTCACAACACTAAAATCCAATACTGGAGATGTAAAAATATTTATGCAATGAAGTAATTGTTTCTACTTGGTCAAAAGAGTACAAGTATATCATATGGTATTGTCCAAGTTGTCATTACTTAGCTGAATAAACTAAAACGAATACTTCATGTTATAAACAAGAATTTATAAAGTACAGAAAATGAAATGTGAATAAACTTAAAATACATATAAAATCAAAAGTTAACAATTATAAATAAATAAATTAGTGAAACGTTCCTGTACATGTGGAAGGTAAATAAGAATGGTCAGTTTGATATGCATTCATACTTTCATTTATACATTCTTTTTGTTCTTTAAGAGATGGTTTTTAAAATCTTATATTGCCACCTGAGTTATGTTTCCTTTTTGAAGTCTCAAATCTAGGCAGTTTTTCAATCTTCTTATTACATGGCTCGTTTTTTATTGATTTGTAATTTATAATCTTATTTGAGCATATATCAATACACTTATTTACCAAATGAATTATATTTTCTTATCATTTAAAGAAAATGTTCTTGTTGACACCAATTCAGATAACACTCCTAATTTAGCAACTATTTCTTCATTGCTTAATTTAGGTGACTCAGACCTGCAATGTGTTAAAAAGTTTGGATAATACTATCATCACTTATTTCAAGTTTACAGTTTCTTGGTTCTTCGGTGGACAGAGTCAAAAAATGTATCACTGCATGTATGTATTTGCATAAATTAAACATTATGAAGTATTCAATACTTGTACATGAAAATTGATGTACACATTACATTACACTCTCTACATGATAATTGACAATGACATGAAGTATGCTCTATATTCTCATGACGTAGATCCTTAACTGTATAATTCTCTTCTTTATCATGTTGTGACTTTACAAAGTAAGAACCTTTTTCGAAGCTTATGTCTTTGATTTCAATATTGTGGCTACGCAAATTACTTTTTTGGATTAACTTTATCCTATAGGACATGGCCCCTTTAATAACTTTTGTCAATTTTTTAAACATGCAGTTTCGAACGATTTTAATTAAAGCATAAATACATGCATCAAATCGTCTATTTTTTCCATCAAAATATATATATTTGATTGTTCGATGAATTGCTTCAAGATACATGTTTGTATTAATCCCTAAACCTTTTCTATAACTAAATTCCCAAAAAGGTGCTCTTTCTGAATAATATTTTTGAAAATATTCTCCCAACGCCTTTGTATCATTGCTACCGAGTAGTTAAAAAAAAATGTAAGAATTCATTAAACTCCTCAGTATCACTGCTTTCCAATAGAATGTGTAAAGCCTTGTAAACCTTTGCTCTTAATTCTTGTCCTTCAATTTTTGTTAAATTCTTTCGCCAATTTCGGTCTACATGCCAAGTGCAAAGAAGACGATGTGTTGGTTGGCCCAATATGCTGCTCCACGCATTATAGAATTCAGGGCATCATCAGACATAAAAACTGTAGCTTTTATGTTGCCTAATTTGTTTTTAATAATTTTAAAAAAGTAAGATAGAATATATGTATCTATTGTATTTGAAATAAGGAAAGCACAAGGAACACCTTCACCATATTCATCACTACAAGAGTTGTTAAAAGAAAATCATAACTTGTTGTCCCATGAGTTGAATCGACTCAAACTTTAACGACTGTTCTTGTTGATATTTTGTGCTCAAGATTAATCTTGAACATCAAAGTTATAAAGTGGTGTATCTTGCATTTTAGAAAATTCTTCTTTGACATTTTTTGTATCACATTTTCACACTCAAAACATCATTTGTGTGTAAGAGGAAGTGTCCCTGAAGATGGAATTCTTTTTTTACATTACGCAGATCTTGTCAACCTATGAGAGTTATTCTGTTTACTTCAGAGGATGATATGACACCATCTCTTATATTATCTAGAATTTTGTTATATGTGACACCGTCAGCAATTTTATCAAAAATAAAAATTATTCTTGTTTACCAGTACGTTAATGTTTTCATGACCATTACACACCTGCTATTTGACGCCTTTTATTTTTGGTGAGGTTTAAAAATTTTAAGAAACAGAAATGGCGACTATGACGCAAGAAAAGTATAGCTTTCTTCTCATTTATCAAAATACTCGCAAAGTGTAATTCATTTTGATCGAACCCTGACTGTTGGCTAACTTAGTCCTTGAAGTTGATGAAGTTTCACAAATTTCTCTCGATCTATAAGAACGATGACACAGATAATAAATTTTATTTCCTTGCTTTCATGTATTTTGGATATATCAGCTTTTTAATTCCATTTCTAAATTTTCTTTCCACATAAAAAAATCTGACAAAATGTAAAATAGGCAAATGTAATAGGTAGTAGCTTTTCCACCTTGTAATTTGTTATTACTCACATTCTTTCTCATTAAACTTAACTTCCTGCACTATAACTTCTAAATCATGGTTTTCTACAAAATGATCCCTTAAATCATTGTATGTGGTGTACTTGCCGTTACACACATGACACATAAATGTTTTATTGTATAGTATTCTAGGTTCTACTTTATAAATATTTCTAATGTGAGCATATAAGTTTTTTTTCATCTTAAATTGTTTATCACATATTTCACACGTAACGTCTTCAATATTATCCATAATTTTTATTGAAATATGGTGCACACACCACATATAGTTAATTAAGGACGTTTAATACTAGCCAAAAGTTTACTACATATTTACTACATCAAAGTGTATACAATAAGATTAAGTAATAATTTTTTTGATTTATTTTATATCAGCTGATTTTTATTTTTTTGTCTAGTTCTAAATAGTTCGCCAGGTGTCTCTTTAATCGCAGCCTCTCCTCCATACACCGGAAAGTTCAATATGGCCGACTAATGGTTTGTTTACTTGCGAGAATTACGTTTGAGAATTTTAACGTTACTATGTTTTTATAGAGCATGTGAAAATGCTGCTAGGGATACTTTTTGGAAACTCGAGAATGCCACCTAGTGCTTTTTACATTTACATTTACGTGTTGGATGCTGTATTCTGAAAATCTTTCCTATTTTATCTATTCAGAATAATGTAGGTTCTAAACCAAAATTAGAACTAGAAAAAGTGCCCTTTAATCACCCTTGTGATAATTTCCCTTAAAATTAATTAATATGCCTTTATACACGGATGCGGATTTTTTCCACTGTAAAATATGCCAATAGAGACTTTTGTACACAAAAAGGAACGAAACAAAATTAAAAAAATTGTTAAGTTACAAAAATTAAATAATAAATGTGTAATAACTTTTTTTGAAGTTTTAAATTTTGCCCGAGAATATTCCACGTATATGAATTTGTCTATTAGATATAAGTAGTACGGAGGCACCTTCCGCCGCCATCTTGGATTTTGACGTCACTTCCGGTTTTACACGACCACGTGGGGGACCGGATTTTCCACCCTTATTTTTTATACGCTTACGTGAGAGACTGTATTTTTTACCCTTATTTTGAGATGATGATCTTTAATTATTTTTATTAATATAAGATGGTGATCTTTAATTATTTTTATTAATTAATTATCCTAGGGGGATTCTCAATCTGATAGTTTATAAGAAGATGATGATCTTTTAATTTTTATTAATTAATTATTTTTAGCCCCTGGGAAATTATGTAAAATATAGTTTATTTAATTTTGTGTTTTACTATTAGCATTTATTAGAACTTGTTTATCACATATAATTTGAAGAATTGATTAGATAATAATAATCACGTATGCATTGACTGTATCTCCTCATTTTACTTTATTAGCGCATTTTTTTATCAAATGAGGTTGTTATTACATTTATTTTAATGCCTATCTACAGGTTGTATTTAGGGTGGGCTGGTCTAGGGATGTCTTAGGGCTGGACTTGAGGGCAGGATTTGGACCTAGGTCTTGGACTTTGAGTTGGTCTTAGGGTTATTTTTGATGGTATTAAGGTCCTTCTGGCTATATTAAGAGCAGTGCCCCTGGAGGTTAGGCGAATACACGCACATACAATGCTGGAAATTGCATAATTAATAAGATATTATTAATAAAATTATCGATCTTATTGCTTTATAATGGTCACATGCTATTGGATGATCTTTTACCTATACGAGAAAACGTATTTCTAATAAGGAGGTTCTTGTGCGACACGTGTAGGGCTTCGCAACCTTATATAAGATAAGTGTAGAGCTTAGCACCTATCGTGGCCCCCTTGGTGCAATTGCATGTTGTTCTAACTTAAGCTTACAGCTGTAGGCCCTCGCCCTGTCAATCAAAAATTGTATTATAATAAGGAGGTTCTTGTAAAACAGGACTTGTATCAGGGTCTGTGCCCTGGCCCCTTTGAGTAAAAAAATTCATTTTAGTACCATCTAGTGGCGTAAAGACTAATGAACATTTCTATAATAGAAGCTGATAATGCACACCTCTCTCTTGCTCTATCTTGTTTCTTCCTCCCCCATTCTTTTTCTCTCACACACACACGCACGCGCACGCGCACCCACACCCACCCACGCAACCCCGCGCACCCGCGCTCACGCGCGCACGCGCCCACGCGCGCGCGCGCACGCGCACGCCTACGCACACGCACACGCACACTCACACGCACACGCACACGCACACGCACACGCACACTCCGCAGTCTCGCACGCCTCACGCCCACGCGCTCCGCCACTCCACTCACTCACTCACTCACTCACTCACTCCCCTCCCTCCTCCCCTCCTCCCCTCCCTCCCCTCTCTCCCTCCCTCTCTCCTCCCTCTCCTCCCTCTCCCTCCCTCTCCCCTCTCCTCTCCCTCTCTCCCTCCCTCTCTCCTCCCTCTCCCTCCCTCTCCTCCCTCTCCCTCCCTCTCCCTCCCTCTCCCTCCCTCTCTCCCTCCCTCTCCTCCCTCCCTCTCTCCCTCCCTCTCCTCCTCCTCCTCCCTCCCTCTCCTCCCTCACTCCATCCCTCTCCTCCCTCTCTCCCTCCCTCTCTCCCTCTCTCCCTCCCTCTCTCCCTCCCTCTCTCCCTCCCTCTCTCCTCCCTCTCCCTCCCTCTCTCCCTCCCTCTCTCCTCCCTCTCCCCTCCTCTCCCCTCCCTCTCCCTCCCTCTCTCCCTCCCCACACTCACACTCACCACTCACACACACACTCACACACTCCACACTCACACCTCACACATCCACGCACACACATCGCCGCGCACGCGCACCGCGCACGCACGCACGCACGCACGCACGCGCACGCACGCGCACCACGCGCACGCACGCGACGCACCACACGCCCGCACGCCACGCCGCCCGCCACCCCACACACACACACACACACACACACACACACACACACACACCACTCCCTCACTCTCACTCACTCTCACCTCCTCACCTCCTCACTCTCACTCTCACTCTCACCTCCTCCCTCACACTCACTCACCTCACCTCACCTCACCTCACCACCTCACCTCACCCACCTCACCTCACACTCACACTCACCTCACACTCACATCCTCACTCACTCACACTCACACTCACACTCACCTCACACTCACACTCACACCACACTCACACTCACACTCACCCACACTCACACTACCACACTCACC
>JARFJB010001658.1:85000-137500 GCA_036346205.1 Vesta saturnalis
GTAAGTAGGGAATTTATAGAATAAGTTGTAAAAATAGTAATCGCGTAAGTAGAATGAACTAAGAGACCTACCAAAATCCTTTTAAAATTATGTTTTAACGATAAGTACTAATTTGCTTGATATGAAAGTTTGGAGAACTTCGAAAACAAACAGATCGTGATAAATAATTACGATCAAGGCTCTTTTGTTAGATGTTTTATAAAATTATGTATAGTGTATGGGTTTAATTTTATTCCACAAAATCCAGGCACAGGTTCTTGACTACAGCTCACTGCAACTATGGACATACCTTGGGCAACACAACTGAAATTTATATACAAATTTCAAGACTCGGGTACATCCCTAATATCATATCTAACTAACGCCAAACGACTTTAAAATAAGCACACGGTCCTTTCGGCTTGATTAACTTATTAAAATGTTTTTCTTCTTCATTTTAAAATTGCTTACTAGAATCGTAGCGTTCATTAGTGATGTAAGATTTATTACAACGAAACAAATCGTATCTAGTGATTAGTTATAATTATTAAACCCATACAGGATATCGATTATCGTTAGATTAAATTTTCCAATTTTAATTAAAGTATAATGAGACGTTGTACGTACTTTTAAATTCATCACTCAGTAGAAATGTTCAAATTAATTTTAATGACATTAACCCTTTATATTTGTGTTTATGCTCAAGATCTCAGCAGCTTAAAATTAGTTCAAATAGTGAGTAAATTACAATTAATTAATTCAAAAAAAGGTTGTTAGCTTTTTAGACATGGAGATCGTACACAGTATAACATGTTTCAAGATGTAAAAAATCATACAAGAGACTGGGGCACACTTACTAATGTAAGTAATTTCTTGCATTAAATTAAATAATAAACAAATTAACAAACTTTAGTTAGTCACGTTATTAACAAAATAAGTAGATACCCCGTAAACTCACCTTCAATTACATTTTCCAGATAACATAAAGGGAATGAAGTATGTTTGAATGTATATTACCTGTGTGTGACATGATCTGAATATATATTTTAGATGTAAAGTTGTAAAATAATTGTTTAACCAAGTACAGTACATGGGATTAGAATGTGATCTAAGTAATTTTTTTATATACTAGTTTTAAGCTTTCAAAGACTAATTTTTATAGAAAACATGTACGCAATGTTCTCATACGTTTTTTCGAGATTTGGGATCAAAATTTTGTCTGAACCTGTATACGCTGTAAAATAATTGTTTAACTAAGTACATGGGGCTAGGATGTGATCTAAGATAATTTTTTATATACTAGTTTTTAAATTCTCAAAAATACACCAATTTTTATGGAAAACATGTACACAATGTTCTCATACGTTTTTTCGAGATTCGGGATCAAACTTTTGTCTGAACCCTACATACGCTGTAAAATAATTGTTTAATTAAGTGCAGTATATGGGGCTAGAATATGATCTAAGACAATTTTTTTTATATACAGTTTTTAAAGTTTTAAAGATACTTATTTTATGGAAAACATGTACGCAATGGTCTCATACGTTTTTTCGAGATTCGAGATCAAAATTTTGTCTGAACCCTATATACTCTGTAAAATAATTGTACATTATGTGTGATCTAAGGGGTTTTTTATGTACAGTTTCTCTGCGAGAAATGACCTGAATAACAATTAATTCATTGTTTCAACCACACTCAGCATACGATATTAATGGATAAAACTTGACTAAGAGAGTGCGTGGCTTAAATATACACGGTGCAGGTCTAACTCAAAAGTATCAGTGATAGTGTTCTTACAGCGTATAGACCATGTTGTCCTACTCAACAATAAATGTCAAAAATCTATATAAATAAGGTTAAAAAGCTCCACTCATTTTGACTTCTAAAGCTTGTGGTGACAACTGGTGTCTTTCACAAAAAATGTTATTTAGTCAAGTATTGGGAGATGCTTTTTTAACGTATGTTGTGTAATTTATTCTGAAACTTGGTCACAAAAAAAGCAGATTGGACTAGACGCACTGTTTCATTCAAGGGGTTATCCACTACTGGTAATCCGTATACACTAAATTGTCAGTACATTGGCAACAGTGTCAGTATCAATAGTACGTGAAAGTAATTAACAAAGACATTCAACGTATCCTCGAATGGGGTAGTAATCATGTCCTGTTGTAAGTATGAATGGCTCAGATCTTAAATTTTCAGATTCTATTACTATGTTTGGAATAGCTGTCTTAAAATCTATCATGGGTTACCATCTTCTGTCGGCTACCAAAGCAGCTGCTCATAAAATAGACTTTTTGTACAGATCTAAGCAGTACTTTCCTTCCCGGGAGCTCTTTCTGCTGTATAAGGCCCAAATTCGGCTTCATCTAGAATATAATTCTGACATCTAGGTTGGTGCTCTCGGTATCATTGATCGTGTTCAAAAAAGAGCGATTAGGCTTACAAATAACCCGTCCTTAACTTCTGACATACAATTCCTCGAACATAGAAGAATCATTTCAGTTCTTTCTTTGTATTATCGGCATTACAATGGCTATTGCGGTGCTGAATTACATTCTTCGATACCATCTCTGTCCACCTTTGCTAGGAATACTCGATTCGCTCATTCACATCATCAATATGCAGTACAAATCTCCACTTCTCATACCAAAGGGGCGCAATCCATATTCTTTCACACGGCTTATAACTTCTACTTCCTGTTTTCCTCTCACTTACGATACTCCCTATCCATACTCCTAAGTGTTCCTGGGAGCTTTAGCTGGGTAGGCCAAACTTAGTCTGTTCAGGTCCACAATTATTTAAAAAAAAAAACTTTTAACACTTAAAGTTATTTTTAAAGCTATTCTTAATTCTATAACATTTTTTACTTACAATACCTCTTTACATTAACTTTTACAAATATCTTAATCATTTCAATTTGTTCACATTTCTGCAAATGCTCGAGATAAAGATACTGTTTTCTCATAAACAAAAATTGCCTTATATAAATTATATACTCCTTTTTGTACTTCTATTTTCATTCAATAATAATTACTGTGACGTCCACTTGTCACAGGGGGTAAGTATTAGGTATATAACGCACAGGTACACACAGGTATTTCACTATAGCAGGGAGCACACGTCCGCACGATACAACTGACACCGGAGAAGTGGCCTCCCCGCCGCGTGTTTCCAGGCGCTCACTACTCATACTATGTATATTTATGTATTTAGGTTTACAGTATATCACACCTTTCCCCTTTTTTCAAAATGAGATATATTAATATTTTTATTTCTTAACAAATCTCTAATCACAAATTAAATACTACTAATCAGTACAATATAACAAACAACACACAATTTATAAATTGACGGAATTACAAGAAATAATTATGAGAAAATATAAACATCTCGAGATTTTTTTTTTGCTACTCGATTTGTTTATGGCTTCTGTCGGCTCCAATACATTTTATTATTTTGAATTATTAATCGGTATCACTGCAGTTATTGAGGTATGGTCCCGATTTATTTTCTGAACATATTTCCCACTGACCATATACTTTCTTGAGATGGATAACATTCCTGTTTAATTCCTGCCCTGTTTCATCATTCCTTACATCATATTCAGGTCCTTTACGATTTATGACGGTATCGGGTGTCTGATTAAAATTTGTGACAAGTTTATTTTCTCTCACCATATTTTTTACATATACCTTCTCACCAATTCCTATGTCCACTTCCTCTGCTTTCCTTTTTCCATCTTCATATACCTTTCCCTTTTCTTTCATTATCTTATCTTTATCCTTGCCATCAGATGTAAACGGAATATCTATATTTGTTATGGAAGGTAATTCATCCCCAAACTGCCTGCCATAAAGTAACTCTGATGGAGTTTTTTCAGTAGTTAAATGAGGTGTACTATTGTACATGATGAGATATGCCAATAAGTCATCGTGCCAGTTCGACGTTTGCCTTTGACTTATCCGGAGACGTTTTAAGATACCACGATTTTGTCGTTCAACCTCTCCGTTTTGTTGGGGACAATACGGAGTTGTGAAATATATTTTTACCCCTAATACGCGACAGAATAATTTGAAATCCTCACCAACGAACTGTTTACCGTTGTCAGCGGTTATACTTACTGGAGTCCCTAGCCTGGAAAAAATCTGTTTTAATATTTTAATAGTTTCTATAGATGTTATGATCCTCATGGTCTTAATTTCTTTGTATCTACTATAATAGTCAACTATCACAAATAAATGATGTCCACTGGGTAGTGGGCCTAAAAAGTCGATGGTAACGTCAATACAAGCCCGTAATGGCAGCTCACGACGCGCCAATGGCATCGGCAGATTCGGTGCAGATACCAAGGTGCAGCCCTTACAGCTTTTTACTAATCTTTCTGCGTCAGCGTCTATTTTGGGCCACCATACTTTGGTGCGTAAACGTGCCTTCATAGCGACAATGCCAGGATGCTCTTCATGGGCTGCCTCCAACACTTGGTGACGGAAATAAAATAATAAATAAATAAATAAAATAAAATAATCATCCCACCCAAATTATGGGTGGGATGATTATTTTATTTCCTCTTAACAAAAAGTCGTCGTGTGTCCAGAGCTCTGCTTGAAATATCCGGTAAATGTTTATTATTGGATCCCAAGTATTTGATGATAAAGCCTCTTTGACTAATTTTATTTCATTATCCTGTAAAGACGCTTCCGTAATCAAATCCATACCTACTGCTCATGGCCTTGCGTGCTGTGCGATTTAATTAACGTGGCAACCATCCTCAAACGTCCGGGGGTCATCTGTGACGCACAACCTAGATAAACAAGCCGCAATGTTCGTTTTCCCCGGTCTATACACTACTTTGAAATTATACGCTTGGAGACGCAGTATGCACCGTTCAATCCTCGCGCATGGTTTTGATTTAGGCCGGAAAATAACCTCCAGTGGCTTGTGGTCGGTTACCAGATCAAATGATTCTTTGCCATAAAGATATATTCTAAAATGTTGCACTGCCCGGACCAGTGCAAGTGGTTCCTTTTCAGTCTGACAATAGCGTTTTTCCACATCGGTCAGCCTCTTATTTCCATAAGCAATTACACGTGGTCCGCTGCTATCAGACTGAATTAGTACTGCCCCTAACCCTACAGCGCTGGCGTCTGCAATTACAGTTGTTTTGTCCTTTGGGTCGTAATATCCCATTGTGCGAATATTACTCAAGGTTCTCTGTAATTTGTTCCTGTCCCCAGTGCAAACTAATGCTTGCGTTTTTTCCTAATTTAAGGGTTAATACTTTCCTGAGAGGTTTTATTTTGGTGGCCATATCAGGACTCCACTTGTTAACATAGTTTATCAGTCCCAAGAAACTTTGCACCTACTCAATGGATGTGGGTTCTCTGAAATGTTCTACAACCTTTATGTACTTATCTAAAGGCTTAATTCCATTAGGAGACAATTCATGCCCTAGGAACTTTATAGATTTAGCATTGAAGACACACTTATCATGGTTCAGGAGAATATTCTGTTCTTTGAAAATTTCAAGTACTTCAGACAGCCTAGCGTTATGCTCGGGGTCATTTCGACAATAGATAACAATGTCATCAATAAAATTGACCACGCCATCACATGGCAGGAGCATTCTCTCCAAAATTTTTTGGAAATGTTTTGGTGCACAAGATATTAGCCTTGTGTAGCGATATAGGCCGCGTCCTGTTATGAAATTTGTTATGTCCCTAGAGTCCTCACTGATCTGCACTTGATGGAATGCGTCCTTAATATCAAGCTTGGAGAAAACGCGCGCCTTTATAAATTTTGGAAGTAATTGGTCCATCGTGGGCAGGGGGTGGTTTCCTCGTATAATGGCTTTATTAGCAAACTGCATATCTACGCATACCCTAACATCCCCATCATGTTTAAGTGCTGGCACTATCGGTGAAACCCACCCTGACGGATTATTTACAGGTTCGATGATATCTAAATTCACAAGTTCATCAATCTTTTTACTTATTTTGTCCTCTAGTGGAACAGGAACTCGGCGGTATGGCTATGCTACATGTTTTACCGATTTATCAATGGAAATATTAAGCTACACGTTCTTAATTTTGGGAAAACTACTTCCACTTACCGAATTGACGTCCAATCCGAGTTTAAGCACTTTAAGGCCAATGGTAGTATCTTTTCCCAACAAATCGCGTGTGCTATCTTTAACAACTTATAAAGTACCAGTTTGCACTTGATCACCTGCTCGTATATCTGTCTCAAATGACCCGATCACTGTCAGGGGCTTGTCGCTACCGTAAGCGACAAATGTTTTGTCTGGTTTAGCTATTTGGTTTCTGAGATCTACTCTGCATCTCTTTAAATTCATCCAAGTCTTATCACTTAAGATGTTGCATTTGCTGCCAGAATCAATTATCATGTCTACTTGGACACCTCCTACATTGCGCCTTAAGGTGGTGTCATCATCAATGTGAAATATGTAATTTACATCCGTTTTAGAAGAATCCGGGGTATGTGTATATTTAGTTTTTCTTTCAGGTTTGTCATCATCTTTATTTGCAAACTTCATTTTTTTATGAGGGTATTTATTCCCAATTGAAGTTTTCCTTTTACTAGCCCGAGTGCTGCAATGGTCAACGTCCGTCAAACCCGCATTAAGACAGTGTTTAAATTTAGCCGGACAAGCGTTACTGCCCTCATTATGATGTAAGCTACCGCATCGCAAACATCTTGTATTGTCTGAATCAATTTTATTAATATTGGCTGGTTGTGAATCTTGATTATAGCCATTAAGTTGCCGATCTACAGCTTCAATAGCATTCGTTAATGTAATAATTTTGTCCAAAGTCACATCATCGCCTAAAGTAATTATTTTCTTCCTGAGGTCTTTAGAATTACATTTTTCTACTATTTGGTCAATAAGATTGTCTTGTTCACTCAGAAATTTACATTTACTACTTTGTTGTCGTAATCCCACTAGGAATTTTTCAAATTTCTCTGTTGCTTCTTGCTTTATCAGCCTAAACAAATGTCTTTCGTAAATTTTACTTTGTTTTGGCAAGAAATAATCGGAGTTTTCTTATAGCTGTTTTATATACGTCGCTATCCATTTACCCCTTGTTCATCGGATATATTGTGGTATATTTCTTGGAGTGCTAACCCTCCTAAATGCAGTAGTGTGGCCCTCTTTTTCCCAGAATCGGTTATGTCTGAAGCCAGTAGGAAAATTCCTAATCCTCGCTTCCATTTTTCCCAACACAAACCCACAGACGTAGGTTCGCCTTCACAGTCAAATGTTTCTAGGGGCGGTATTTGGGACATTTTGGGGCGACCTACGACAAAAGTTTCAGTTAGTACCGACTGACAATGTCAGTTTACTACTATTGCACATTAAATTTTATTTCCTTAGTACCAACTGACATTGCCAGATTACTACTGAATGTACCTATTTTATCTTTTAGTACCAACTACCCTTGTCAGTTTACCCTAAGTGTATCTAATTTTTTTTTAGTATCAATTGACATTGGCAATTTACTACTTAGCACAATATTATTACGCCATACTTTGCTTTTGCACAAAATACACAACCATACATATTTATTTAATATCTGAGTGGGGTTCGAACCCACTTAACCAGGTATAACCACTGGCCATCCTTCCAGTTAAAATATTAAGTTTTAGTTACTACAATAATAATTAGCTGTTAGGCTAATTTTTTTTTGTTTACTCAAAATAATCATGATCTTAGACCATAGTCTATATAATAGCTATTTATTTGTTAGTACCAGTCACTAATCGACTTACTACTGAACTGACAACCAAATTATTCAACGCAACGTTCGATAACAAAGAATAAAAGAAAAGGTTCAGGGTCAGTACAGTCAGTGCAGTAAAACAGATAAACAATACCGTTAGTTATCACATAGAATAACGTATTTTCATGCATGCGGATTTAATTTCTAAATACCCACGCAGGAATATTGTTTTTAAATGTATTTATAATTAGCAAAATTACAAACATAAGTTACTATTTTTCCGTTATTTAGGTTAAGCATAATTCCAATTTGTTGTGATTTACAATGCTGTTATAATCTAAAGATAGTTGATAATGGATGTAAGACTTAGAGAATACAGACATTTAATGCTAAACACTAGTATTTACAAAACGTCACGTTGGAGTCAGTTCGGTCCCGCCCTTAGTATAGCCGATATTTACATGTAACAAGTTAGTAATATCCACATTTAATGAGTGTAATATGGTCGTACTTTTCCCCTTTTTTTTGTTTGGACTTACCCACAGACTCGTCGCCACCTGTGACGTGCACTTGTCACAGGGGGTAAGTATTAGGTATATAACGCACAGGTACACACAGGTAACAAAACATAGCACTGGTATTTAGATTTACAGTACATCACAATTACTGCCGAAATTCAGCGTCTACGGCATGAAATCTTTGCAATTTTGCGTTATACAACCTATCCCTTCTTTTTACCGTGTTAAAAATTCAAGTTTCCTAACTTCTCTTTGGATTTTGTGAACATAATTTATTACTTTTTAATTCTTTATAACTTTTGGATATTTAGAACTAATATCTAACCATCTAGCCAGCTATTCTAATAATAAATATTGTAAATGGATGATTGTGGAGAAATAGGAGACTGTTATAAAGCACATATTACATAACTGCACAATCAGATCAAAAATGGGTTTCAACCGCCAGTGTTAAAAGCAGTTACTAAAAACTCAAGGTTGTACGCTTCTCGTTCTATTCCAAAAAAACTGTACCTTTTTTATGGCATAACTCTTCACTAGAACTTCCGAGATCACCCGAAGCATGTGAAAAATGGCAGTTCGTTAGTTATAAGGTAGCTTACACTAGTTTTGTAACTCCCGCTTTATGTACTTAGACGCCATCGAATGCTTCTTCTTTCACTCAACACCTATAATGTTACTAATGTATACCTTATTTGAGTATCCCAGAAGTCTCTCGCTCTTAAAAGTTTTATTCCGCGAAATATTTTAGCACAACTTACTTTATACAATTTACTCCACACGTTAATGTTACTGTGTTATAAAATGTTAAAATTTAATTTCCTTTTTTCTCTTATTTACGGAATTATGTACCAGCCACGTTAAATATCTTGGCGTTACACTTTAATTCCATTGCGGTGACGGCCCTTTTAACAAAACTGTCGTAGATAAGACTTTGATAAACTAGAATGTTTTAATTATATTTTAAAGCAATTCCTTTGGTCAATTAATTTTAAGAACTTCTGCATATAATTTTTATTTATTTGATCCCATACAGCTTTACTATATATTATTATAGCAGTTGTTAGATCAAAATGGACGTTATGTTCGACCGTACTGAAATTTTTCACATTACGTTCAGATCGGAATTATCTAAAGATGGTCTGAAGATTTCTACGTTATCAAAAAGGATGTCATTTTTGCATTTAAATTTAAATTCGTCTAATAATCTATCTGTATGAGACGTGGTTAGACTTAGCATACATCTCTAACATGAAGTCAAAGGTTCGGACACTTTTTTATTTTTTACCTTAAAAGTTTAACAAAAAACTATAATTTTAGTCATAAAGCACAGCTTATTTCGTATATCTGTAAATTCTTTCACTTTCGTCAAATTTGAAAGGCTTATTTCATAATAATTTACAATTCCGTCATTTACGTTGTAAAACACTGAAGTCTTGATATTGTGTGAACGAAACCTTACTTAACAAACGTTCAAAAGTAAACGAATTAGTGATTTCAAATTTTACGCGTTACCGTTTCAAAAAATTTCTTCCCGAACAAATACTCATCTACATAATTCCTAAGTCACTTTATTTGTACCATATTTTTGCTCCACTAGTCATAATCCAAAATATTCTAACACCATATGCCCACTTGTATGGTTTCCCACAGGTGTAGTTGCTTGATGGAGTTCAAGTAACCAGTATATCTCTTAATTATAATCGTCAGGAAAGGAATCGTTTCCCTCTTCAGTCGTAAGTTGTAGGTGGTTGTGATATGTGTATTTTGTGTATTGTAAGCAGCAACAGTGTTATTGTGTTTGCTTGTGGGAAGAAAAACATCGTTTCAAATTATTCTTATAAAGTGGGATTGAGATTATTTTAGGTTAAAAGGAATGTTATCGAGGCGTTTTTCAAACTGCTCCAGAAGGTCGTTGTGTTAGAAGAACTGGGATATGTTAAGTTTTTGTTGTGTTTCAAGTAGTCAATGTTTGTTTGAAAATGGAATTCGTAATATTTGTTTGGTTGAGATAGTACCGCCGTTAACCCTTGCGGCTCCTTTCACACATACGATTTTCTAACGGTAAGCGTGCCGTAATTTAATTTGCTTTGCGTTCACACGGCACATGGTTTTTAGTAGACTGCGCGGCACTTCGCCTTCAGTTTCGTATGATATATGTATGGACGTGATGGACGAAAGAAAAAGGCATATGTTGTTAATAATGATATGGCATAATCGCAGAAAACATGAAAATCATCCACTACTCGGAAACAGACAATTGATAGGCGAATTTGTAACTTTAGTTCATGAGCTACGAGAGGATAGCTCCAAATTTTTTAATTACTTTCGAATGTCTATTGGGAGTTTCGATGAATTATGTGCAAAACTGCAGGACGGTTTACCAAAAGCGCACACACGTATGCGAAGTTGTATTCCTTTGGTGGAGATGGTTGCGGTTACACTCAGATAAGTAAAGTGAATACAAATTACTTTATTTCATAAAGGGAAACGTAAAAATTAATACTGAAAACATTATTATTAATATTATAAAATGCTCACCGGCGTAGCATCACTCAAACGAATGCATACTTTGTGATTTTTCGGAACAAACTGTAGAATCTGAGTGGGAGAAGATGTTATATGAATCTTCTGATGCTGATATGGTGCAACTTGTTCCTGGTGTGTGTGTGTGTGTGTGTGTGTGTGTGTGTGTGTGTGCGTGCGTGCGTGCGTGCGTTCGTGCGTGCGTGCGTGCGTGCGTGTGTGCGTGCGCGTGCGTGCGTGTGTGTACTTGGGGGCCTTACGGTTGTACAAGTTACATCATAATTTTGCGTTGCGGCATCCTGTGGTGTACGAAATTGCGTCAGTGTACTATAATTAAACGGCACCAACGTTGTTTGCGGAGTTGTCTGTTGAGTATGTGTATAAGGCCTAACAGGATACGATGGTCTGGGAATTATTTGTGGTCCAGCCTGTCCGGGATGTAAATTATCATTAGTGAGGTACAGATTGATTGCTGGAATTATAATGTCTGTTCGATTTAAAGACTGAATTAACCTAAGTACTTCAATCTGAAAATCACAGATTTGAGATTTCAGAGGATACTATTCCAGTAAAAAATGCCATGTGACGATCTAGAAAACCGTTGTTGGATTTTTCGCTTTGGCCCCGGTGGCATTCCTACCTCATCAACTTCACTTGTTTTTCGTTTTGGTGTTGACAAATTGGCAGTTTCTGCCGCCTCATCGTTGACAGTCGTAGTAGAGTGAAAACTATCCTCTGTTTCCTTTGACAGTGCAACTTTTTTAAGAATAACAGTTGGTCGTGAGCAACATATTTCCTCAGACTATTAGCAGCAGCACCAGAACGTGACATCTCATTGCGATTTTAAATACACTTTAAAAAACTGTCCTTTATGTTTGTCCACCTCTTCATAGCATAACTGGTTTACAGTAATGATTTAATTCATTTGTTACAGACATTTCACTACCGACCTCCATCATAGGTACAAGTTAAGAATTTAAACCATTAGTGGTATTGTTCAGCGAGTCTTGCGATATGGAATTTCTTGCATAATAATTGCATACCTAAACCGACGGCAGAAAAATGGAAATCAGTTGCAGAGAATTTTGAGGTTCGCGCCATTTTCCGCACTGTATAGGAGCAGTGGACGCATAATAATACCAGCACATACGGGCTCGCTGCACTTTAACTATAAACATTACTTTTCCATTGTTTTACTAGCAGTGGTAGATTCTGGCTACAAATTCTCCTATGTAAGTGATTAAAATAAATTTTCATTAGCAATCCCCCTCCAGAATCTTTACAAGCATTTGAATCTGATCTACCATATGTACTTGTTGGGGATGAAGCTGTTATAAAGTACAAAGAGATGATAACTTACAACGCCCTTTTGTCGTCGGTAAATTGATCTATAGATAAGTTTGGGTTAGTGTGTAGGAATGTGTTAAAGCAGAATCTTCCGGTACCTTGGCCGCCATTTTATTATTTGTGACGTCATTTGACCTTGGAAATTCCCAAGGTCGCCCACTTGGATGGCCTCGAGTTTGTCCTTGAAAATTTTTGCTGGCGTAATTTGGCCTTAGAAATTTTTTATAAAACGATTTCACATTGAGAAAAAGTCATCTTCAACATTAAACATATAAAATGAGTAATTAAATTATGTAATTAGTTTGCATTACAACAACAGTATGCTTTAAATGTAATTTGACCTTGGAAATCTTTATAAAACGATTTCACCTTGAGAAAAAGTCACCTTCAACATTATACATATATAAATGAGTAATTAAGTTATATAATTAGTTTGCTTTACAACAGCATGCTTTAAATGTAATATGGTCTTGGGAATTTTTTATAAAAACGATTTCACCTTGAAAAAAAGTCACGCCTTGTGAATTTTCAGTGGCTTAATTGGTCTTGGTCTTGGAAAGATACTATAAATACGTACACTTAAGTTTAGTTAATATATAGGAACCTGTTCTCGAGCCTTAGCCCCCTTGCCGTGGCCCTCATGGCTAACTGGAAATAGTATTCTAATAAGGAGCCCGCATACTATCTCATAAGACAAGTATAGGAGCTTGTGTTAGGGTCTTGTCGTCGTGGCCCCTTGTCGCGATATTTTGAATTTGTTTGTGTCGTCATCTAGTGGTGTATGGAATAATGAATGCTTTCTGTAACAGAAGTTGATCGTGTTCGTCTCTCTCCTCTCTTGTCTCTCTCGTCTCTTGTTACATAACTCTTAATTAAAACAACTGATCCTCTAAAAACGCTTTTATTTATCAGAGTAGAATGGTGGAAATACAAGCATTATACAGTAATTTGATTATCTCATCATTTATAACTCCTGCAGTGTCGTTTTGCTGTTGTAACGGAAGCATCTAGAATTGTTCTGAAGGAAACGTAAATGGTAATCTAGTGGAGGTCGCCCAAAGGAATTAAAATATTCTCCGTTACCATTCTCGTCAATGTAGATAGCAGTCCATTGCTAACCTGGTTTGTTTGCAGGATCCGTTTTCACAATAATTGCACAAGGTCTAGGTGTGTGTCTCGGCAACTGATTAGAAGCAAATACAAGTCGAAACACATTCTTGTGGTTGGGGATAGATTTCAAACATTTCAATACTTGTACCGCATACATCTTTGGACTTGGTATGCGCCCATTCTTGCAATAGTAATGCGTTTTTCAGCGCACACATAGTCTCTGAGAAGTTATGGTTTAAACAACTGTAAGCCATCGTTTCCTTTTTCAATTTTTTAATCGACGGTTAACCAATTTCGCCCATGTTTAGTATGGGTTTGCTAAGCAATCTTAAAAACTGTTGTTTTTCACTGCCCTTAACGTGCATTTTGTTAAACGGAAGCAGAGTTCTTATCAGCGCCTCTTCGAAATCATTGCAAGGCACACATCTGGACCGCCATTTCAGTCCGTGATATTTATCCTCTAAATACCTTATCTGTCTTGACATGGATTTTAATATAAAATAATCTCGAGCAGTAGTTACGAACCATGATCTGTAATCACGGCAATTTATATCCGTATGAATTCGTTGTTAACACCTATAAACCTTTGCACCTCCAAGTATGTGTCCATCGTTTTCAACTGCTGCTGTACACTGAAGCTTGTGATCTAGAGTTGACCCTTTTAACAGGAAAAATCCACGACGACATGCCTATGCTTATCGATCTCGATCACGTTATCGAATTCGGCCTACACCAAGCAGTTAACGGTTTCAACGCGAGAAACGTGAGAAACGAGTAGACACGAGGGAAACGCGGAGGACGTGTGAGAGGAGAGGTACGAGAGAGAGAGAGAAACGGTGGAAACGAGAGGGACGAGCACGATCAACCTCTATTACAGAAAAAATTCTCTAGTTTAAAGATATACCACTAGATGGCGCGACAAACAGACCCTAATTAGTTCTAGAAATATACCGCTAGGTGGCGCCACCTTTATTACAGAAAATATTCAATAGTCCATACACAACTAGATGGCGATACCAACAAATTCAAATTTTGCGCCAAGAGGGCCACGACAGGAGGGTGCAGACCCTAACACAGGTTCCTATACCTGTCTTACAAGTTATCATTAGGGCTCCTTATTATAATTCTATTTCCAGCGAAAGGGGTCACGACAAGTGGGTGCAGACCCTAACACAAGTTTTTATATCCGTTTTACAAGTTAACATTAATGCCCCTTATTAGAAAATTTCAAATTTCCCGTTGAACAAATTTTTGGTTCTTACTTTGGCTAGCCAAGGCCAACTCCAGGGCCGATTCCAATGCCAGTCTCAAGGTCAAACCCCTAGGTCAGCCACAAAATGGTGTCACAATCAAACAATACCTACGCCTACCGCTCATATATCGAAACGTTGCTAAATTATGGAAATGAAGCTAAGAGTACACATCTAGGTTGTACCTTATCGCACAATGATACAAACCGGGCAGATGAATACACTGAGGCCCGCAAATAACGATTTCTCAAAACGTCAAGTATTTGCAGCGACCAGCAAACAGGTTGAGAGGATTGGTCACGTGCACTTGGGTTTGTTTAATCAAGAAAAGTTTCTCATAAGCGGTGTTGAATTAAAGGCTAAATTTGTACGATCAAGAGACACCTTTAGTCTTATGGTGGCGCACGGTTCAACTTACAAGACGTGAATTATGGAGGCTGGTTTACCGGTGAGACGTATGCGGATCTATCTACCTTTCTAATTGGATCCACTAAAGCTTTAGAAGCAACTGCAGCAACCGTGTTACAAGGACCGACGTAAAAGTGCTAACTATACCTGCTGGCATACAGCGAAAATCATTGGATGTCTTCCTGGGTCCGTTACCTAAACGATGCGTCGTAGGATTTGTAGCAAATAAAGCCGTCAACGTTGATTCCGCCTCAAATTCCTTCAATTTCCATCACCGCAGTATTAACTACATGTCGTTATATATTAACGGCCAACAAATTCCTTCGAATGCCTTACAACCAGACTTTACAGATAATGGTTTATATGTAAGGGCGTATCACACTCTGTTCTCCACTATGGGTACTCATTTTTTTAATGAGGACAACGATATATCGAGACGTGATTACCTCGACGATTACTGTTTAATGCCTTCGACCTAATCCCTGACTTGTCTGCAAACGCTAGCAAGTATAATACTTGTTTTTCAACCATTCTATTCTGATAAATAAAAGCGTTTTTAGAGGTTTAGTTGTTTTAATTAAGAGTTCTGTAGCAAGAGACGAGAGAGACAAGAGAGGAGAGAGACGAACACGATCAACTTCTATTACAGAAAATATTCATTGGTCCATATACCACTAGATGACGACACAAACAAATTCAAAATTTCGCGATAAGGGGCCACGACGACAATAAGAGCGGAGACTCTAACACAGGCTCCGATACTTCGCTTATGAGATAGTATGAGGGCCCCTTATTAGAATACCATTTCCAGCCAGCTACGAGGGCCACGGCAAGGGGCTAAGAGAGAACAAGTTCCTATATCTGTCTTGTGTTATTAACATTTAAAAATTCCATAACGATGATGCTCTTCAAACAGAACCAAATTAACTAAACTTAAGTGTACGTATTTATAGTATCTTTCCAAGACCAAGACCAAATTAAGCCACTGAAAATTCACGAGGCCGACTCCAAAGCCCGGTCCATGGCCAACTTTAAGATCAGTTGAAGGCTACTTTTTCTCAAAGTGAAATCGTTTTTATAAAAAATTCTCAACGCCAGATTACATTTAAAGCATGCTGTTGTAAATCAAACTAATTAGGTAACCTAATTACTCATTTTATATGTATAATGTTGAAGGTGACTTTTTCTCAAGGTGAAATCGGTTTATAAAAAATTTCCAAAATGCTTACCTTGGTGTTGGCTAGGAGATATCTCAATGACGATTTTTGTTTAGTTAAGACTTTGAATTTATGTCATAATTTGAAATTTTTTCGTTAGTCAAGTTTATCTGCTTCTTTTTATCCATTTTTTTGCGAATATATTGGTTTCTGCATTAAGTCTCTTATACTCCGTTTTGAATATGGGGTGTCTCATTTTTAGAAAAGAACGATATGTTCGTCGTTTTTCTTAATCCAGAGGGATTGCATAATTAGCTGTCAGAAATGAGCCTGGAAGATTATTAGATATGTGTTAATTAAGCGCATTCCAATCAGCATTAGTGCTCCTAGCAGGACTGCCCTGTGAATGTAGGAGAGGAGGAAGTTCAACCGTTGCGCCTACACATCACGGCACTGAAGAAGCGGAGGTAGGGTGTAGGGAGGATATCGGTTATATACTAAGAGTCCAGTTCCTCACATGTCTCTGTTGGGGTTATTGTGTAAGTAGGTGCTGTAGGGTGTTATGTTAAGAGTGCTCGGTTACTAAATTTTGTTTCGGTTACAGCCAGAATGTATATTTGATGCACGTTAAGTAAGTTTTTAATTATGGAACTTCAATAAGCGTGAATCACAGTTATATTTAATATCGCCATGGTCTTATATGGTATTGTTTACGTCAGCATCTGAAGTGCAGAAATCTTTCAATGGTTTTTTAATTTACGGAAGAAGGAATAAAAATGAATTATTTGTTAACGCGTGTATCTTATAATTCAAAGGAGATTGTTAATTAATACATAATTAAACCAGCCTACTTGTGTAAAGAATTTTTATAGTTTATCAATTATTATTTAATATTAATGAAAGAAATACAGTGTTTCTGTTTTTAAAAAAATACACACATATAGTGCTGCCAAAACATAAAAAAAAAATGATGCGATTGAAAAAAAATACCCACCGGACACTTTTTATGTTAGAGCTTATGCCATTCTGCCTGGCAAAAGAATGCGCACACTTTTCATTGGTAACTCCGCCCTTGAGTTCTACTATTTTCAGTGGCGTTCAATAGTTATTACTGATAGGCCAGAACAATCATCAACACCTTGCTTAATTTCTTGTTTCGATTCATTCGTGAATAGTGTTGCAAGATAATTAAAATGACTGTACACTACTTCGCGTGGTTACTTATGTACTGCCTTTCCACCACCTAATGTTAACATTTTCTCAGTTATACTTTAAAATATTCACAATTACACTATAATCAGTCGAAAATATCAACAGTAACTGAATGTAATTAAAACAAAACTGACGGTAATTATTCGATTTTATATACTGTATTCTACGTACGTTAGTGTCTTTGATGGTGACACATTCTTTTGTAGAGATCGATATGTAAATAAATTTGTTAAACGTGCATTAAATACCGCTTTAAGCGATTAGAAAGTTGGGCATAGAACATATCAAATCAAATATTAGTTACCTACCATTAATATTATTATAATTAATATTAATGAAAATACCTACATCTATTTTGTACGGAATTGCAGCTGTCAAAAAAGCGTTATTCGCGGTGGTCAAACAATGTATAAATTGAAATAGTGAACCGCAGTACCTACGCATCTGTATTTCTGTAAAACGAAACCGTAATCAGCCCACTTAGAACCCTTGCGCAACCAACGTTTTCACCAGGCAGAATGGCATAGGCTCTATCATGTTTATGTTATCAAAAAAAGGTAACCATCATTTTATTTACGTATCACCAGAACTAAATTTCGAAATTTAAAATAAGAAGGAAAAGGCATACATAGAGTCGTTGTCACCGGCATCTTGTTCCAATACAACATCACATTGGATGTATTTACTTATAGTATTGGTTAATATATATATATATATATATATATATATATATATATATATATATATATAGGGTGACCCAAACTCGATGGCCAAAACGAAAACAGCTGATTCCTCTGGCCAAAAGGAACAAAAATTGTTAATACAGGATGTGTCTATTGTTGATGGTTTCAAGATGTTAACTTTTTTAATTTTTCTATTTCGTGGACTTATTTTTAAATCACGCTGTATCTTCCAAACTAGAAGAGTTACAAGAAAACACATTAGGAGAAATTTGTAGAAGATGAAATTGAGTTAAAGAATAACATATTCATTCGAGACAAACTCATCATTCAACATTTTTAATGACATAATGAATTCAGAAATGATTTTTTTTCAAATCCCAAGACAAATTTCCAAGAGGAATATTTTTCCAATAGAGATGGATTTGATACATGGCCGATAAAGGAAAAACTTCCTTTTTCATAAGCTTCACAACGATATGAAAAAACTTATGGTTGACGTACTAATTACTGAATTGTTACAGGAATACACCTCAGGAAAAACTTTTAGAGCTTAAAATTACCTTCAAAAATATGGTAGAGTAGATGAGAATTGACGATTTGTCCCTCACTTTTCAATCAATCTGTACATTTACGGCAAGAAATACGTCTCCTTTACTGATATCTTTTCATCACCGTAGCAACGACTTGACATTAGTAAGTTAGTTGCAAAATTTGTTTGCTATTACAGTTTTGCTGATTTCAATACGAGTTCTTTCTGTTGTAGTGATATTGTAATTTAGTTTTGAGTCGTTCTTGTTCTTGTTATTATTATTGTTCTTGTTCGTGTTCGTGTTTTCCTTCCTGAGTCGTGTTTTCAAATGAAGAATATGCCGATATTCATTATTATTATGGTGTCGCCCAAGGGAATGCGAGTGAGGCTGCTAGACTGTATGCAGCTGCTTTCCCAAGAAGAATTCATCCAGAAAGAGGGGTGAGATCTGGAGATCTTGGTGGCCACGCCACTGTACCACCTCTTCCAATCCAACGTTGGGGATAATGTTCGTTTAGCCAATCTCTCACACCTCTTCCGTAGTGGGCAGGACAACCATCAAGTTGAACCCACATATCTGCTCTTGTTGCCAATGAAACCTCCTCCATCAATTCAGGGAGGTTTTCTTGAAGGGAATTCAAAAAATTCACTGAATTGACTCTATCTGGAATATATGGACCAATAAGTTGAATGTTGAGTAAACAAACCCAAACATTAACTTTGAACTGATGTTGAAAGCTATTTGGTCTCATAGTATGTGGGTTCTCATGTGCCCAGACGTGCGTGTTATGGATATTGAAGATGCCTGACCTTGTAAAGGTGGCCTCATTCGTCCACAAGATTGCTTTTTGGAAATTTCGATAATTCCTAACTGAATTGAGATACCATTGGCAAAACTCAATCCGCCGACCTAGATCTCCATCTAAAAGTTCTTGAACTCCCGTCACGTGATACACACGTCTTCCGTCAGCCTTAAGAGTTCTCCGTATTGTTTCTCGTAGCATCTGCAATACATTGGATGACCGCCGCAAGCTAGTCTCAGGATTTGCTTCGAAATGCTGGATTACGTCGTCAATCCTCTCATCATTATGAAATTCCTCTTGATCTCTTAGGATCCTAAAAGATCCTCTCTCTCCTAGAGCAGTGTGTACTCTAGAGAAAACTCTCCTTTCTGGATGAATTCTTCTTGGGAAAGCAGCTGCATACAGTCTAGCAGCCTCACTCGCATTCCCTTGGGCAACACCATAATAATAATGAATATCGGCATATTCTTCATTTGAAAACATCACTCAGGAAGAAAAACACGAACACGAACAAGAACAATAATAATAACAAGAACAAGAACGACTCAAAAATTAAATTACAATATCACTACAACAGAAAGAACTCGTATTGAAATCAGCAAAACTGTAATAGCAAACAAATTTTGAGAACTAACTTACTAATATCAAGTCGTTGCTACGGTAATGAAAAGATATCAGTAAAGGAGACGTATTTCTTGCCGTAAATGTACAGATTGATTGAAACCATATTTTTGAAGGTAATTTTATGCTCTAAAAGTTTTTACTGAGGTGTATTCCTGTAACAATTCAGTAATTAGTACGTCAACCATACGTTTTTTTCATATCGTTGTGAAGCTTATGAAAAAAGGAAGTTTTTCCTTTATCGGCCATGTATCAAATCCATCTCTATTGGAAAAATATTCCTCTTGGAAATTTGTCTTGGGATTTGAAAAAAAATCTTTCTGAATTCATTATGTCATTAAAAATGTTGAATGATGAGTTTGTCTCGAATGAATTCAATATTCTTTAAGGCAATTTCATCTTCTACAATTTTCTCCTAATGTGTTTTCTTGTAAGTCTTCTAGTTTGGAAGATACAGCGTGATTTAAAAAATAAGTCCACGAAATAGAAAAAATTAAACAAAAGTTAACAAAAACTTTATAAAAAAAAACTTATCTAAAATTTCTAAAGTTTCTATGTTTGTTGGTTTGAAGTTAATAGGTTGTTTATTACCCTACGAAAAACTTTGATTCCACAGGAGAAAAAAACTTTTGCACAGAGAATAGAACACATGGACCACATATTTTCATATTAAAAAGTTAGATGCATTTTCTATAATTTTGTACGTATGCTCTCTGCCATTAACGAAATAAACATGAATAAATTTCTCTGCACGCAGCAATCCATTTACAGTATAACTGCAAGTAGTAGATATTCATCAATACTTTAAAGCTTTTGTTTTAATCGAATCTACCATAGCCACTAAAATGTTACACTATCTATTCGTTTGTCCAAAATTCAAGTCCTCCATTATCTGTTCAAGTAATTCATTTGTTTGGCAATCTTTAAATAACGAAAGAGTCCTTTAAATTTTGATAGCACGCCTTTATTCAAAATGTTTGATCGACACCGATTAAAATAAAGGTAAACCTATATTTTACTTCAAAAGCCACTAAATTCTGTATGTCATCAAATTCCCAATGTACATAAACTACTCCTATGATCTCCAATTTCCCAATTTAACGTTTAATTTCCAACATTTTAACTAACTCTACTTGTAATTTATAAAGCGTTCTATAGAATTACTCAATCTCATAACGGAAATTTTCAAGGAGTAATGTAGCGTCCCTGTCTTGGCAATAATTAAAACATTAGAATTTATTTACAAATCTGATATTTAATTACTCGCAAACCTCAAATCTGATCAGAGGAAGTGGCCGTCTAGTGGTAGGCACGTTGTGCTATCTGAGTTAGATAGGCGGGATGAGGTTAAGAGTTGCATCATGTGAGGCAGGTAAACAATGAAACTACTCAATTTAAAATTAACGAGCTTTACTCAATGATGCTTCAACCCGTTAATGTACTATTGTGGGAAAGAACCACCAATAAAACCCACTTTATTCATAAATACATTAATACATTAATAAATCCAATAACACAAAAAACAATAAAAGGGTTAAATATATAACAAAACACCATTAAATCAGGTTAAAGTGCGTACAAAATTATAACATTAAAAAAAATAAATAAAAAGCAGTTTAGCTACCCATAAACACAATAAAAAACCCATGTAATCACATCCACAATTGTGTCATAAATAAATCAGAATAAAAATCGTAATACCAAACATGTGACCCTTTAAAACCAATTATGTCGATCTTTAAGTAAATAAGCACACAAAGCAATAAGGCAAGCTACGGTACATATAAAATACAATGGTAAAATTGCACAGGTGATAATAAGATAAATGCAAGGACAAACAAAAAAATAGGTGAGGAATCTGCACATACACAATTGTTTAGTGACTAATAAAGTACAAAATGCATACGTACAATTACAATAAATTACATATAAAGGGAAATCCGTTCGCAGGCTAACAATTCTAATTACACCTCGGATTAACCATCCTGAATCAAAGAGAAAAAAACTCATTAAACAAAGCCTTAGAAGGGTAAGTTGTAAATAGATCATAACATCGTGACCGATATATAAGTTTGTGTGCGTTAGAAAAATACAGCGTCCCTTTCTCAGGTAACACATTCATCTATACAACAATAAAAACAGTAAAAATAAAATTCGAAGTGTTTAATGGTCATCTGGAGCCGAGAGTATGTAAACACTCTGAAATTGCCTTTTTACAATTATAACCAAGCTTTATCCTATACCCGTTCGTCCATGCCCACCTCTACACAAATATAAATATAAACAACAAACAACAATGCTAATTCACCCAACTACATGAGTTAGCGAGCCCTGTACCGTCTTTTATTTTAGCAGATTTCCGCTTAATGAGCCCACGTGCGAGGCAATATTTGCTTTTTAATACGTTACGTGGGCTTGCAGAATCGTGTGCTGCGAGCTTGAATTACATTAAAAATACCTACTTACACTTGAATATATTCCCTTTAGTTAAACACTTTGCCACCTACACGACGAGTTAAGATACGCGGTTTAAAACTTGGCGCTGCGGCGATTAATTATAGATTAATTTTTAGAAAATTTACATTAAAACATACACTAAAATAAAAGAACGAATTAGCGTTTTAGTTTAGCTAAAAGGTACTGTAACGTGCAAAAATCGATTGCGTCATTTTGTCTGATTACTGTTTCTGTGACTTAAACATTTAGTAACGTACATTAAGCTTACTAGTTTGTATTTTCTGTCCTATAATGAGTTAAAATTTCCGTATTTACGGCATTTACTAATGAGTATAATAGATTAAATGATATACAAATTATTCCTGTACTGCAGCTAATTTCTACTGCACCTATTACTTTTTTACTCTTTTATGACGTACGTTTCTACATTATACGAAAATTATTTCTCTCTGGTATCTACTTCTGTATTTTAAAAGTTTACTCGTTTTTACTAAATTTAACTTCAATTAATACCTATAGCGCCATCTCTGAGATGAACATAGGTTCTGGTTATCTTCAACATTCTTACATTTTATAGGTACCTGTCACTTTGCTAAATCACCACTAGATGGCGATACCATTAAATAATTAAATGTGATAACAAATCAAGTTGTAAAATTGTTTCTTGAGGCGTTGGCTTTTCTTTTCAAAATCGCCATTGCTGTAGAAGGCTCTAGAAAATTTTCTTGTTTCTATTATTTACTAGATGTTAAACATCATTTTTATGGAAAATTTTTTCGCTATATAATATCGCTTTGTTGTATAAAAGTGATATAATCGCCATTTAAAGCGGATGTAATAGAAATATTTCACTACACCTACACATTTTGGTAAGCCGTTTTAGATCTTGTTAACCTCGTTATAATTAGAACTTCTCTTTCAGGTTTCACACACAAAAGAATTTCACATTACTTCTTCCAAGAAATAAGTGTAACAAATTGTTTAAGACATTTAAACTACCGCTCGTATTCAATCTTAGAGATAATGCCTTATCACTGAATAAACATCGTTTTCATTCTTTACTTTCGTTTTAGCAACTAACTTGGGTTTCTATACACCTACGTTTCCATATATTTAAGTTTCAATCTATTGAAGTGTTCATATAACTGTACCGTTACGATTACATCCAAGCTTATGTTTAAATTTGGTTGTCTTGATTGATGTAAGAAGAGTATCAGTTCTGTATCTCTTTGGCTTATTGTTTGGATTGTGTTGCTGATAAAGTGCGATCAGCTGCGGCTCACATACTGGGGACTGCTTGCTCGTTGTTTGGTTGCTTTGAAAACGCATAAGCATTCGCAACCACAGGTCAGCTCTTTCCTTTTTCTTGCATGTATAAATAAATTGCTTTCTACAACGAAAAGAAGTACATTTACTTTAGTTCCGTTAACAAGTATTTGACAAACATCTCACCTCTGAATAAGACTCGTACCTAAATTGCATTCAGCAGGTTACGATTGCCTACAAGGAAATTAAATATATTTATATTAATTATATCAACAAGTATTTGTTAATCATATTTATCTGTAGTATAAAGTTCGGTGTCAGTTGGAGACCTGCCTGTTGCTAACTTTAATACCATTTCTCTCACGTAGAACTGCTATATGTTCATTACTCATTCTTTAATATTTCACGTACAATCAACAGTCAAAATTTCGAGTAAGTTTTATTAAAGTTGGGTTTATATGCTACCCGTTAATGTATCACCTCCATTTTGAATAATTACTTTTGTACTACTAGTTCTGTGGTCGTGCGCAGTAGCATTGCTGCAACTGTTATCTATACCAGATGTAACTTTTTATGTATACCAGATGTAATACTGAATCTGTTAACTGTTGCGCGAAATTTCGTGCTATTTAAATTAATGGGTAGCTCAAATAAATAATATTCTTTTCTTTACTCGAATATGAATAAGGTTGTTCAGACCATTTGCTGTTTTTAATTTTAACTTGCTTAATTACTATTTTTCTTTGTTTCTTGAAATAAAATTGGGACTGAACAAGCTTTTCCAATTGGATTTATGTAACTTAATCAAAAAGGGGTTTGTATTCAGTTTTGATAAACGAAAGGCAAGCTGAATTATTTCTTTCTTTCTTTCTTATAAGTAACTGCTTTAATAAGTTTATTAAATTGGCCTTTTCAGGTTAAGCTAGGTAAGATCTTACGTCGGCCGGAAGGGGTATTGTTTGCTTTGGTATTTTAAACTATAAATTCTTGTGGGCCTAAATGTAAGCTCACGACTTGTCCTCGTCAAGCTTATTTTAACTTATATTAATTTTTTTTTATAAATTTTGGCGACCTAAATGCAAGCTCACGACTTGCCCTCGTAAACTTATTTTAATGTATATTTTTTTTGGGGGTGAATTGTGGTAATAACGTACATACTGTATGTAATTTATTTCGTTTATTATTCATTCCAGAAAGGAAATAAATTTACGTTTGTTGAAGGAATTGTTCACTTACTTATTATTCCTATTACTTACTACCTGTTTCAAGCTTTACAGGCTCTCCCTCTTCCAAAGAATAAGAACCTTTTTCTTTTCCTTTTTTTTTTCTCTTTAAGCTTGTGGGGTCCATTTCGGTTCTTTCATCTAACCAAATTCTGACTCCAACTATATTATCGATACTTCCAAAACAACCATGCAATCCGAGTGCTCTGCGGTCTTCCGACCGTTCTATTGAGTTTTGGCCGAGCTCACTCATTCCTCCTATTTTGTGCAGCGTGGTGGTTAGACACCTGGCAGTACACGACAAAATATTTATAGATCGAACGGTTTATAATGGGAATTTCTAATTAAAACAATAATAGCCATCCGGCTCAATAAAAATTTCAACAGCAACTGTCTCCCCGTACGATTTCAAACTAACTATATCTACTCCCGAAAAACCACCCCCGTTTTTCAAAAGTAATAAAAAGACAAGAAACGTTGTGTTGGAACAATTTCATATTAATTATTGAACGAAATCTTAATTTTAAAAATATGCATTCGTCGGTAACAAGCCCTACATTTAGGTCTCGAGTTTCAACGTACCAAACAAAGACGTCTTTGATTGCAGTGTGTACCGTCGTAATTAATTATTAAACTAGTGACATTTTTACATCAAGAAGGTGCGTGTAAAACTAGTCACATCTGTTTTTATCCTAACACCTTTCACTTACAAGTCTGACACGTTTACCGCTGAGCAACTGAGCAATCCAATATATGTTTTTTAGAACCTATATATATATATATATATATATATATATATATATTAAACTTTTCTGTGGTTGCGCATTAATTTATTGCACATGTTGCGCAGGTGTATTGCGTTTAAGCTCTTCGTGCATTATTGAAATCCTTTGCCACTATCTATATGTTATCCTATTGGATGCGGTGGTCTTCGTTCCAAACATGTTCGGCGATTCTTGATCTTTCTGTTTCGCCCTTGCGGACGTTGTTCTTATGTTCCTGGGTTCTCACGTTGAGTGGTATGCTGCTCTCTCCTATGTTGCTATGCCGCATTTGCATGCTAGGTTGTATACACAATTCTTGGAATTCTGGTCTTCATTGAGTGGTTTGGCTTTGGTTAGGTGTTCCCTGAGCGTTCTGGTCGATTTGAAGGCAGTGCGTATCCTGTATTTCCTGCCTATTCTTCGTATTTTGTCTGAGGTACCTTGTATATATGGTATTATCGCTGTATATTTAGATTCTTCTTTTTCGGTTAGTTAGGTGTTAGATCGGGGTAGGCATTTTCTGTAAGTGTTTTAGCGATATTTTCTTGCTTCGGGTCCTCTTGTTTCGAGCGTATTTCTTTCGCTCTATCGTACAAGCATTTTGCCACGCTTAACTTCACGCTTCTTGGGTGATTGTAGTTGTAGTGTAAATACCTCCCCGAGTGGGTAGGTTTTTTGTATACACTTGTGACAGTGTGGTTTGGTTGGAAGTTTCTGATGGTTTCCACGAAGTGCTGCGTATTCTTGACCATAGACTCGGTTTTCCCCGATAACGATGTCATAATGTCTAGCAGATAGTGTGGTAATGGGTGACAAGTTGAATTTCTCGAGCTCACAGGACTAAGCCTGATGACGAAAGCAGTGTGCGCTTCCGAAACGTCGCGCTATGAAAGCAAAAACTGTGGAAATAGGCCGATCCATTTAACTAATAAATTTACTCAACTTACACCTAATTCTGTTCCTCATTAGAAAATTTGCTGCCCATACTACTTACCTTAAATTGTAAACCTGTAAAACTGTAAACCATTACTAAGTTTTTAATTCACTAAATTCCCAAACAAATATTTTTTACTCGCATAACAGTGAATTTTATTTTCTAACTTAATTGTTAAAATACACAAATTAAACATCTTGTTAGAACAGTTTTATTTATAAGTCCATCAAATTCATTAACGGTAAGGCCACGTTCAGATATTTACTTTACTATATGCAAACATGCTAAACTAAATTGCGCCCTTTACACAAAGGAAAAAGCGGGTTATCAAACTTCAACATTCCACACACAACTCAGTAAGGTTGCTAGTATTATTAAATTCGATTGATTTTTAATTTCGCTATGTTGATAACAATAAATGGTACTTTTACAACAAAATTTTAAGCCAAAACATGTCACGTGTGGATGAAGTTGTAGAATATCATATGTAGGATTTTAGGTTAATGTGTTTACCGGGATTTTTATTTTAAAATTTATTATGGCAGTTTCGATAAACGGAATTAAATATCATGATGGTTGAAGAGAGTTTTAAGAAACATAATATGCGTTGGCCTAAATTTATTTGTGTTATCGTGTTTGATAGCGAGAGGTTTGGTCGCGGGTAAATATTTCTGCGTACACGTTCATTTGCGGATTGAGTTATTGGGGAAGTTATAGAAAATTCATTTGGGCAGGAGGATTTCTTATTGAAAGACAGTATGTTTGCTTTCAGTATGGAAGATTTTTTTAATGTGGCGGTTAAAAGATGACGTGATCTTGTGGGAAAAGGAGGTTGTGTTTTTCAATTATTTAGTTGAGTTCGAATTACGTTGTTATGGTGAACAGTTTGAAGTAAGAGATGTAGGGACCAGGCGCGTACATACATACATACCTGCTACCTATCGAGTTACTGAAGTTATCGAGCGTGGATGCTTGTCGCCTTCACTTAGAGTGGATTCAAAAGATAGGATTCTTCAACCCCGAGAAGCATTGTTTGTGTTGACGTTTTCATTGGATTTTTTCGAAAAGAAAGATTAAGTGTTGGATTGTTAGTGCTTATCTATTTTCTTTTGGGAATAAGAGTGCGCTTCTGCGTATTAAACTATCTTATTATTGTTTTGGTAAAATTCTGTAAATTGAATAAGCAACGACGGTTTGCCTATGTTATGTGCGTTTTGAGGTACCCACAGCTGTTGTATAGAAACTGCTTGAATAACGTTGTTTGTATATAAAAGTCAAAGAACGTTGCGTAATTAATAGTGTGTAGATAAACTCAGGTGAAGCAAATATGTCACTTGGATCTGGTTTGAACTTTTCGCTGTTAAGATTGCGAATTTAAGTTAAACGAAACCATTAGTTGAGTTGACGTAATAAAGCTGCCAATGCTGCAATATTGTACCGTGCCGAAGGATATTGGAAATTTATTGATATTTTCCGCTAAATAAGGGCCAATAAAGTGTAAATATGCGCCCCCATGCTGTGAGTTAGGATGAAAAGGTTAGTCCAGAATCCAGAATGTTACTGATTTTTTTTATGGAAATTTTTGATTACACAGCCTTACAGAGACTCTCCCCTATTGTGCCTTATGTATTACGAACTATCTTACTCGCAGAATTAATAACACGCCCACCTCTTTCACCACTGAGCTGCCGCCACCCCCTCTTGTCTGTTACTTTAGATTCTACTGCCATTTTTGTCCGTAACAAACTTGCAAAAATATCCGCGTTACTAACCTATACAGACCTAAAAATATTTCGCTTAAAACATCTTAATTGTTACACATTACCCCGCTTGTTGCCATTGACAACTTAAGCTCCGCTTACGTCAGGGCGAATTTGACCCTATGACCGATCTGATTAACAAGCAACATTCGATACTCGATGTCACCCTTTAACTAATTGCGGTTCCATCCTCACTTCAAAAATACCATTTAACTAATTACAAAACTTTAACGTCATTTTAACGGGAGCGAGGTTTGAATTTAACGTTTGACTTTCAAGGTCATAATATTCCTCACTTTTACTAAATTTTCAAATTATCATATTAAAACTAAATTGTTTCGAAAATCAAATCACTATATTTTTCTCCATATATCTTTACCCGTTTTGCAATTCAATGTAAATTTACCACTAAAACTAAATTAATCCTTTAACTAACAATTTGCTGTCCATGCATTAAGTTAAATGTATATTCGCATACCATGAGGACTACCGGATCTGTACGTTTACACTTATCGTATAAGAAGTTTGGTACATTGATCACTCATGTATCTTGCGGCGTATGTACAAAGTTAGTAGTTTATAAAAACATAACGTACTTTCAATACCATATTACTTTAGTATAAAAAAGGTATATAAAATGTGACAAGTTTAATATGGTACGTAGTGATAATATTAACCTTCTTGTTTTGTTTAAAGTGGAAGATTTTTAATTTTAAGCCTAATCTAGAAAGTCAAGTTCTCTAAATAATTATTATTTGAATTCTAGTATAATTTTTATGTTTTAGAAAGGAAAGTTGCAAATGTACAAATTAGGCCAGCGCTTAAGGGAACACTATCTCAACTTTCTACCGAATGATTTGGACAGTCTGTTTGTTAGAAGCTGTGAATACGACACATCCATGATGAGCGCACAAACACTACTAGCAGGTTTATTTCCACCAGTAAAAGAGCAAATCTGGAATCCAAATTTATTATGGCAGCCTATTCCCGTTAAATACGTTCCTTTAAGCGAAGATAATGTAAGAAAAAGTATTTATCACAGTTTTGCTTTTATAATTGATCATTTTAGGTGCTTGCGCTAATGAAGAATTGCCCAGCATACAATAATCTTGCAAAATTCGTTTATCAATCTTCTAAAGTTAAGAAAATCAATGAAGCTAACAAAGAGCTTTACCAATATCTAACAAATGTTACCGATTATACAATTAATAACCCTTTAGCTATTGCAAGATTGTACGCTAATTTGTCACTAGAAATTCAAAATAATGGTACACTACCAGACTGGACCAAAAATATTTCTATTGCACATTTACAACAACTTACAGATATAAACTATATGCTTATGGCAGATACAGTTCCACAGAGACGTCTTGCGGCAGGTATTATTATACGCTTTTTATACAAGTTATGTTTATTTGCTCATTTTGACGAATCTTGCAACGTATTCGTGTTTATTTTTTTTACATTTTCATCTACTATTTACATCTATTCCTAACTTAACCGACACTGTCTTCTTTCTCTTTGTCCCCTCACCCCTTATCTGTCTTCACCTTTTCCATGTTTCTTGCATCCAATCCGGTCCCCTTCCTGTTTTGTCTAGTATTTTTTCTACCGATCTCTCCTCTTCCTTTAACTCCCTACTTTCTTCCAGCATATGTATCGTCTATATCTCTTCCCAGCACAACCTACATTTTCTATCTTCGTCTTCTCTGCAATATTTGTTTCCCCTATCTTCGTTTCCACATCTAAATCTCGCTATCATTCTCTTTCCTGCCTTTGCACATCCCTGACCCTTCTTATTATGTCCTCTCTCACTCTTTCCCTACTTAATCTCTCCACTTCTTCCTTCACTTACCCGTTTCTTTCATAATATTCTATTGTTTTCTTGTCCATATTTTATCCTCCCTTCTTTTATTTCTTCCCAACATTCCTGTAGTAGTTTACATTCCGTTGTTTCTCTCATTTCCTCCTCGTACT
Organism: Vesta saturnalis; assembly: GCA_036346205.1. Taxonomy (NCBI): domain Eukaryota; kingdom Metazoa; phylum Arthropoda; class Insecta; order Coleoptera; family Lampyridae; genus Vesta; species Vesta saturnalis. The sequence continues at coordinate 115,267 of JARFJB010001658.1, forward strand.
TTATTGCTCAGTTTCCCGCCTCTACCCTTATTTTTTTCTTCTTGCACTTCCTCTCTGATGATATACCCCGGTGTTTCTCTTTCCCGTCCCAGTATCCACTTCCAGTATTTTTCTTGTAGCCCCGTGACTCTTTATACTCCGTCCACCCTAACACTTCCACCCAATACAACACAACACTTTTTATTAGTTTGTCAAATAACAGTTTCCTTTACCTTAAGTCCATTCTAAACAGTCTTGCTACCACACCCCACACTCTCCCTATTATTTAATTCCTTTTCTCACTCGTTCTTTTATGTGTTCCCCATCTTTGTTGTCTAGCCTCATCGTGTATCCCAGGTATGTGAATTCCTTTACCTGCTGTATCTCCTCTTCCCTCAATTTTCACTCCTCCTTTTTCCTTCCCCTTTTCTCAACACCATTACCATCGTTTTGTTTACATTTACTTCCAGATCTTTTCTTTTCAAGTATCTGTCCATCGTTTTTATCATCTCCTTCAGTTCTTTTTATTCCTTTGCTATTAATACTATGCCGTCTTCGTATGCCAGCGTCCACACTCTCGTGTTCTCCACCACCAAGCCGCCCACTTGTTGTCCCTTTGTCTCCTCCAGGTCTCCTGTGTATACAGCGAACAGGCTTGGGCTCAATGGACATCCTTGCCTTAGTCCCTTCCTTGTTACAAATTCCTCGCTCAGTTCCTCATTCACTATTACCCTGTTCCTCGTTTCCTCCATCTTTTCTATCAGCCTTTCATTTATCTTTTTTTTCTCAGGCTTTTTCACAACTTTTGCCTGTTCACCCTATCAAATTCCGCTACTTGGTTTACAAATACCGCCACCATTTTCCCCTTTTCCTTCCTAGTTCGTTATTTTCCATATGTTTCAGTACGTATATGTTATTTGTCGTTCTTCTTCCTTTCCTGAATCTTGCTTGTCCGTCTGGTAACAATTTCTTTTCCTCTTTAGCTAGCACGACCGCGTATATTTTGTCGGCCGTGTTTAGCAATGTGATTCCTCTATAATTTCCCACTTGTTTTTTGTCTTCTTTTTTGTGTACTGGGCACATATGTCCTTCTCTCCATCTCTCCGGGAATCTTTCCCCTCTCCATATTTTGTTTATCTCATCCCTTTGCTATCTTTTCGCATCCATATACCCACTCCTCATCTCTTATCCCGTCTTCTCCCGCCGTTTTACCTTTTTCACCTTCTGTATTGTCTCTATTCCTTCCTCTTCTTTTAATTCTTCTCCTTCTTCATATATATTGCAATACTTTCTTACTTTGGCTTCCTTCTCCTTTCTGTCTTTGCTCTCCCTCCAGCAAGTTCCTAAACTATCTCTCCCATTCGCTTATTTGTATCCCCGTTTGGGTCCACCTTCTCCCGTTTTCTTTCTTTAAATATTTCCGTACGTGTTCTTCCGTTTTTATATCCTTTATCTGCTCTTCCTGTTTCTTTTTGTTTTCCTCCTTTTTACTCTTGCATGTTATCTTGTATTTCTTTACTGCTTCTTTATGTTCTTCTTCTACCTTCCGTTTTTTCCAAAGTCTTAGTATTCTCTTGCATTCTTTGTCCCACCACCTCTTCCATGCCGTTTTCTCCTACTTCCATCTTATAAACTTGACTTTCTCCGTTGCTTCCTCCATCCTCTCTCTCTCTCATTTCTTTCACACTCTCTTGCACTACCTTACCTTCCCATATTGTTGTTCCCAGTTTCTCTCTATGAGTTTCTCTTATTTTACCATGTCTTCTCTTTCACTCCCTTCCATTATCAGTTGCAAGGGTCGGTGGTCCGATTCTACCCTCTCCTCTACCCTGAAAGCCTTCAATTTTTCTCCAGCGTCTGCATTCGTTATTGCATAGTCTACTATTGATTCACCCTTTCCTCCTATGTATGTGTACTCCTCCATTTCTCTTTCTTCTCTATTTTCATTCATTATTTCCCATGGCCTTCCATTGGACGCTTCCAGCAGTTCTTTTCCTTCTATGTTTAGCATTTTATCCTTTGTCTGTCTCTTCCCCGTCCATTTATTTTCTTATATTCCCCCTCTTCCCCTATTCTCGCGTTAAAGTCCCCTCCTATTATTATCATTACCTCCTCCCTCTCTTCTATCATTTCTTCTAAGTTCTCCCTTGTCTCTTTCATCTCTCTGCTATATATCGTCATAATTTTTATTTTTACTTTTCCCCGCTGTATATTCATTTATACAATTCCTCTTCTTTGCTGCACGTTCTCTTTTTCTTCTTGTTTCAACCATTTTCTTCTTATTCCCATTACTATACCCCTCTTTGGCCTTCCTGCTCTGTTGTCCTTTTCCGCGTACTACACTACCAATGAAAATTCCCCTGGCATCTCCCTTTTCCACAACTCTCGTTCTTTTTCCTTCATCCATGTCTCTTGCAATCCTACCATGTCGTGCTCCCTAATGAACTCCCAAAATTCTTGGTCCTTGTTATTTATTCCCGCCATATTCCAGAACAGTATCTTTAGCTCGTTCGTCTCCTCCTGTATTATTTCCCTACTTTCTCTTCGTTCCCTTTGTTGTTCTTTTCATTTTCCCTTATTCGTTTTTTCGTTCCTTTGGCGTTTCGTCGCCCTTATTTCCCCTTTCTCCTCTGCCTCTTCCATTTTGGTTACCCCTCCTCTCTCTCCTTTCTTTGCTTCACTCTCTCGTTTCCTCATTAAATACATATCCTTCTCTATATATCTCCATTTTTCTGTATCCTGCCCAAACTTTCTTCCCTCCACTCTTCTTTCCGGACCTTTGCTCATTATTTCCTTTTGTACTCTCCTTTCTTCCCTATGTAAATTCTTGTATCCCTTCTCTTCTCTTCTCTGCCATAATCTTCTGCTTCTCCTCCCAACTCTCCATTTCCGTAACCACCATCTCATTTTCTCTCCCTATTTATCACCGTCCCTCTTTTAAATTCACCTTTTACATTTAATTTCTCTTCCACCATCACTTGTAACTCTTTTTGTGGTTCCTTGCTACTCCATCCCTCCGCATTTGTAACGTCCCAAATATAGTAATTTAACAATCACTTCAAATTAAATTAAAATATTTTATATATCAACAAATATAGGTAACGCTCACGATATGTAATGTTGTTCTTTCTTTTCCTCCTCTCCTCGTGGTCCGTTTTTATTTAGTTTTTCTATTCTCTCTATCAATTTTTCTTTTCTCTCTTCCATTTCTTTTCCCTTTCTCCCATTTCTTCTTTCATTTCTTTGATGTCGTTCCTTATTCCTTTCATGTTTTCCTCAATCTGCTTCCCCATCTCTCGAATTAATTCCATTATTTCCCTCACTTCTTTTGCTTCCTCTATTGAACCGTTCCCTTCCCTTTCCTCCCTGTCTTTTTATACTCTTTGTCTTTCCACTTCCTCTTCTTCCCTCTCCCTTTTATTCATACCCGCTTTCCCTTGTCTCTATATGATTTTTTTATTGTCCTTCCGCGTTTCTAACGCCTAAAATGTAGTAATTTAACAATCACTTCAAATTAAATTAAAGTATTTTATATATCAACAAATATAGGTGGAAGGTTATCCTCTATCTCTAACGCTCGCGATATGTAATGTTTGTACAAAGTTCCAATACTATTTACTTAAATTAATATCCACTATTTTAAAATGTTTATAAACAAATTAATGTCTTGTCCTCTCATCTCTCCCCCGTCACTCACACCCTTCCATTTTCTACGTTACCCCAAACAAAATTTTAAAACTCCTTTCAATAACTAGCTTAACTTAAAAATTGTAATCTATGCAAAACACGTCCTTCTTCAGCAACCCACGAATATTATCCATTATACGCATCTACAAATAAAGAATAGTTTGTATTTTAGGTCCATTCTTGAATGATATTATAACGATCATTCAAAGTAAAATTGAGCGAAACATAAATTTAAAGGTCGTTTTGTTTGCGGGACAAGATACTACTCTTATCGTTGTATTACGAGCATTAGGTATTGAAAAGTTTTTAAAACCAGATTATGGAGGGTTTATAATTTTTGAACTACATAGTAATAACGAAATCAAAGTACTCTATGGAAATAATTTCGAGGCCGATTCTCAACAACTTAAATTGAACTTTTGTGCCACCCCATGTATGTTCCAAGATTTTGTGAATGGACTGCAAGAAGTTTTGCCAATTGATTGGGACGCTGAATGTTTACAAATCTAAGTACGCAATGTACTGCTTATTTTGTTAATGCTACTTAATTTTATGAATCCACAATATTCAATAAATAATTAGATGCTGCACGATTTAACCTTATTGTTAAACTCTCTATTTACTATGAAAATGTAAACTTTCACCATTAACACTCATAATAAAATACTTATCTTTTTTGGGATTTTTTAATGGTGTACTTTAAATTATACAATCTAAACGTTTCGATAACACTTACAGTTATCTTCGTTAGTAATAATGTTTGTTAAAAATTGTTAAATATGTAGTAAACAATTTTGTCAAATTTGAAAATTAAAACATAAACATAAGCCTGCTATTAGTATAACTATATATATATATATATATATATATATATATATATATATATATATATATATATACTAATAGCAGGCTTATGTTTATGTTTTAATTTTTCAAATTTGACAAAATTGTTTACATCTTTAACAATTTTTAACAAACATTACTACTGACGAAGATAACTGTAAGTGTTATCGAAACGTTTAGATTGTATAATTTAAAGTACACCATTAAAAAATCCCAAAAAGTATTCTCTATTTACTAGTACAATAAACAGTGAAACAGTTGGTATCGCTTAACAATAAATGTTTACTTCGTAATTAACCTTATATTTTTATAAAATCTTAATGGTGCTTTCGAACTATGCATCAAATAGTAAATGAATAATATTCATATTATTTATATAATGCCCGAGCCGTTATAACGTGACAATTTTTGGCTATAGTTACCAAAATGCAAGTTTTGGATTTGAGTTATTGTTTGTAAATATATTTACATTACAATTTGTATATATTCAGACACATTGTAGTATTTTTTCTTCCAATAATTAAATTTTAGTGGATATGTTGATATCTTCTCCTCAGCATAATTACCAATACCAGTGTATATATTTTTGTCGTCTATAATGGGTATTTATCCATATCAATTTTTGTGTTATGCCCAACGCATATTTGAACATCATTTCCGTTCATTCTGCCTTACAATCGTCGTATTTTAAGTTGACTTCCCAACATGAGGTATGCAACTGCTTTTAAATACATTTTTTTATTAATTTATTATATCTAATAATATAATAATAATAATAATGTTTATTGACTATAAATCAAACTAATAATAGGGAAATTCGCCCCTTGCGTTAAGAAATCCGTCTCTTGGGTCAAGAAAAATTTATACAGTTTGTCACTTGAATGTATATCATACATTTCAAGTTGAAGGTGAATGGCGCCACGAATTCAAAATGGCCTGCACATAGTACGTTGGATGACGCCATATGTTATCTTAAAGAAAAGTTTGAGTTGGAGATACCTTTTGTTTTTGTGTCAGTAAATATGGACAGGCCACGTTACGCCTACTGTTTAGTTACGTATGTTGTTAGTTGTGCCCGTTCTAGTAACTACACATCGGTGCTGCTTGCCGTGGGTCGAGGATACATTACGTTTACCTTAAAATTATTGAAAAGTGCTGGAAATTAGCTTACCTTACCTGATGCATTGCTTTATCGTATTGTCAAGAAATGAAATTCTCGACAGCAATTCCTTTTGATATAATATAACTTTATGTAGAATGTACAAGTAAGTACGAATCATTTCTTGTGCAAAGTACGTTTTTAATAAGTGGACAAATTAGATGAATTGATTTACGGACGTTAAAGTAAAGTTAGTCTAATATTGTTTCCGAAGGTTTAATATTGTTGTAATGAAAAGAAAACAGCTGACTTCAGTTAATGTTTTATAACATGAAAACATTTGAGCGCATAACCTTACTTCAGTTGTATTTTGTTGGCACATGTCAAAAAAAACTGTTATTTCATTAAAGTTATACAGTTTCAATCATCTTCCATTTCGATATAATTCTACGTAAAGATAGGTTATATTTTATCTATAGTTTATGTATCAATCAATCTACTATCGTAAAACTTTGCGAAAAGTTCAGTACTATTTTATTTGCTTTTATGCCCAAATTAATCAGCAGATATTATTTTGATTTATTAATATAAATAAATACAGCTGTTGTGTTATTTACTAAAATTACGTGTGGTATTAAGGTACAACTTTCTCATTTTTGTTGTTTTAACTATTTAACCTAAAAAATGAGTAGCAGGTAACTTGCTTATTTGCCTATAGCTATGGATATGATCTCTGTCTTCCCTTGCGACCTTATAAAGAAAAGAGCCCTCAATCCACAGTAAGTATCGTAAGTATTGTACTGAGTTAGGCCGTGATGAAAACTTACCTTTTTATATAAGCGAAAACTTATATTTAAGTTGGCTTCCGAGAGGACATTGTTATATGTACCGTTATACTTCGCTGTAATTACATGCGGAAATATCGTACTTAATATTTTACCTATCTAATAGATGAGATGGAAGTAAATAAAAAGGTGTGCAATTTAAATAAAAGTGAAGTTTTTCTTTATTGTTATCGCTCGTAGTGGTTTAGGTACGTATACCTAGATGTAGTTTATCGGCTTTAGCATTGCATATGTCTAACAAATGCAATAGACTGCATACAAAAATATGCAATATACATAAAACAAAAGTTCTGTTTATCTTTACTTCTGTAAAACTGGCGATAAAGATTTCTTACCTTATGTCACAATAATGTCAGATTGTACAGTGTGTCAAAAGTCGTCAGCGAAAGCGAAAATTAAAATTACTTGCTTTGAATATAAGAAAAAATTGTCATGCGTGGATATGACTAAGGATGATATAAAATGTATTATGAATGATAAGCAAATATGGCACAGTTTACCAAACGTTCAAATTAAGTGTAAAAGTATGATGGTTGTAGCGTCGACAGAATTAGAAAACATACACCTAGCACAAATCATAATGATGTTGGAGGAAGCCAAAGAAGACAGGAATAGAACGGACCAGGATATGAATAAAGTTTTTACTTTATACACAATAAAATTGAGGATCAGAAGATTATTTTGAATAATCTTATTAGAATCATGGAAAGTATTAAAATATTAACATAACATACGTCACGCCATTCCCTTGCGAGGTAGGCAAAGTGATCTCTGCCTTTTGTTTATTTTTCATTTGCAATATTTCTCGATGGTTTCCTATCTAAGCTTACCTCACTAGCTTCCGCAAGATTCATCCATTGTAGACGACACGCTCTTTCATTTTTAAAAGTCCTTATCTTCCTTTTTTATCATAAACTCTACCGCATTCAGTCAAGTTTTACGTCGCCTACCAGGCCCTGCCTTACCTCTACCTTCACCCACATATGTCTGATTTGTTAACCTTGTGTTGCTCATTCTTTCGATGTGGCCAAACCAACGTAGTGTTTTTTCTTCGCCACACATCTCATACTCACGGCATTTATTTTGCTTTCATGCTCTTTTTGACATACCCATGTCTCACTTCCATACAGTACTGACGGGACAAACACGCCATAATAGATTGCTCGTTTCGCAGCTACGCTCATGCTTACGTTTATGTCACCAACCATTACACCAATTGTATAGGTCGGTACATACTTACCTAACACATTTATCCATGTATACATTGAACAACCACGGTGAGATCACACAGCCTTATCGCACTCATGCTCAATACTAAAGTATTCACTCACACTTCTCTCCCTAACACATGTCCGGCCATCTTATATACTGTCCTTATTTCGTTTATTTGACATTGACTTACGCCACATTCATTTAATGTCAGATCTACAAACACACAGTGCGGCTTCTTTTTAACACTTAAACACTTTTCGATCACCTGCTGGAGAGCAACCATATGATCAACACATCCTCTTCCAAGCATGAAGCCGACCTGCACATCCGAAATCTTAGTTTTTTCACGTACTCTATCAATCAGTACTCTTCAAAATACGTTACCAAGTACACTGAGTAGAGTTATTGCTCTATAGATTCTGCAATCACTCTTGTTTTCCTTAGCCTTACACGTTGGTACAATGATCGCAATCTTCTAATTACTCGGAACTTTTCCACACTTAAGACATGCGTTGAATAACTCACACAATCTCCGCACAAGCTTTGCACACTCCAAATTTTAGCATTTCACCAGTGATTCCATCCACGCCTGCTCCTTTACCATTTTTCAACTTTCCTACAGTTCGCTCTATCTTATTTAACACAATGCCCACTTTAACTTCATTTACTACTCCTTCTACATTCTCCTTATTAAACTCGTCAATGTTATTTTCCTCACTACCGTACAGCTGTCCGAAATATTCTTGCCAGTATTTCCTCACAGTGTTCTATTCTGGGCCACGCTTTGTATTTCTGACCCATTTCCAGAAGAGTTTCTTGTTTCCCTCAAAATAATTCTGCATTTTCTTTCCTTCCGCAACCATCACTTCCTCTTTACTTATTCTCACTTGCTCCTTCGTTTCTTAATCTGTACACCTCACACAACCGACTTTTCTGTCTCATTTTGCAGCAATAAGTGCCATGTACGCGTCTTTTTTTCTTACATACTGTCGTTTTTACGGATTCATTCCACCAAGCACATTTTTTCTGATTGCCTATAGTCGCTCTTCCACATATTTCCACGTACTTTCAACGCCATTGTCTTTTATTTGTTCATTTCACACTGCTTCATTCACATTCAACTCTCTACCCACACCATCTGCATATTTCATTCTCGCACCATTATCTACCAGTTTATCTACCCTAATTTTGGACATTCGTACTACGTTTGTTTTCTTGCTCCAGACCCACTTTTGCCCTAAACACACTCTCGATGCAACTAAAAAGTGGTCCAGTCCACAATTCGATCCGCGCATTACTTTCTCTCACCAGGTTTCCAAGTCGTTCATCATACACTATCAAGTCAATCATACCTTTAGATTCACCTCTTTGCCATGTATACATATGTACATTTTTGTGTTTCACAAGTATTAGATCTGAACAGGTTTCTCTCCACACCGATGTTCAACCAGTCGTTCACCATTCTTCATTCTTTTTTTGGTCTACGAACTTTTCTAGGGCGCGTTCAATATGTTTTCTCCGTACATCCACCCAACTATTCATATCTCCTAATATCACCTCTCTTTCGTTTGGCTTATATACGATCTCTACATCATTCCAGAAGTTCTCACACTATTGGTCTCTTTCTCCATTCACCAATACATAGCATGCAATGAGAAAAATTTTTTGAAATTCCACTTTCATCCTATCGCACATTGCCCCTTTAGCGCCAAGTATTTCAATCTCAACTCCTGAGCATAGTCCTAGACTGGCATCCTCTATCTCAAGAGCATCCTTTCCTTCGCGCTTTCTCTCCGATACACAGACTATGAAGCTGCCGTTCATTCATTATATTCGCAATTTCAAATTTTTACCATGCATACATCTAACATTCCAAGTAACACCTCGTCATTCTTTCCTTGCACTATCGTCAGCAACGGGGCCGCTCTGTTTTGACCTTGACCGCCCCTTGTAGCCAGGTCGATCCGAGAATCTGTAATGTTTTATGTAATTAAATTAGCAGGCAGCCCGGTTACTTGCCAAATCGTGCTTTTCACGATGTAGCATTGCACTGGCGGCATCATCCTACCACCGGTCAATGCTGGCACTTATTTAGCATACTGCCGCGACACGAAAGGAAGTAAGAAGTAGAGATAGGCAGACAAGGATATAAAAATAAATAAATGTGTATACTTACTGTATTTTTTGAACTCAATTTGAATTACGTCGTATTTAAATTAGATTGTTCCCTACGCGATTTATGATTCTCGTGCTGCTACACGGACTTGCTGTTGTTTATTTGAGAAAAAAAATATCTAATTATTTTTAATTGAGATTTTCGATTACGAATAAAGCTAGTTATTAGTGTTTTATTTATATTTATTTCTTTTTTAAATCGGATTCGATCTAGTTTTTTATTTTTTATGAGTTAAGCTAATAAAATGAATATTCTTACAACAATGATTATGTTTGGGTTTGTTATTGAAAGGGGGTTATTTCAGGTAGATATGTTAAGCATGTACTGACACCTTACTTTAAGCTTAAGAGCTGTACACTTTTATGATCACATATGTCATGTCTTGTTCTTGATCCTACTGTTACAAGTACGTATTTATGATTGTATATACGCCAGCGTTACTGTGGGATAAAATAAGTGATTTCATTAGTTCTGTATATTTTTATTGTTGTTGCGAAATGTGTACATGTTTGAGTTTAAACCTTAGACAAAAGGGTGGTGTTTGCGCTTTAAGTTTACTTTACGATAATATAAGTTTTAACAATCGTAGCTAACATGAGTTTGAACCAACCGTACTTTTCATAGAAATTCAGTGCTATAGCAATCCTAACTACTATTTAAAATCTTACGCCAAGAAAATATTAATTTAAAGCAACGCGTTATCGATCTTGAAATATAGATCAGAAACAATATACAGGAAATAACATGCTTCAAATACATGGTGTTCCGGAAGAGACAAACGAAGATGACTATGAATTTTTGAGAAAATGTGGAGACGCACTTGATCTAACATTATCGCGTCAAGATTTAGATATGTGTCATCGGTTAGGGAAGAAAAATGATTCTAATTAACCTGCTACTATTATTGTCAAATTTGTGCGTAGAGAGTATAAGCTTAACCTGTTGCATAAGCGAAGAATAAAGCGAAGTTTTTCAACGGACCAGTTAGGCTTTCGACATCCTCAAGATTGGATGACCGAACAACTCTGTAAAAAACAAAAATTTAGAAACCTGTTTTATAAAAATGTAAACGGAGAATTAATGAAAAATTTGTCCCTTTTTTACATCCTTTTCAAATAAACTTAAGCAAAGTATTATATCCCAAAAAAAAATTATTATTACTTCAATATTTATATTTATTCTTAGACACAACCAAAGCGTTTGATTGTTGATCAACAAATCTTGATACACAAGTTATGGATTATAGGCATTCAGGGTATTTGGTTACATTGGTTTAAGGGCTATCTAGTGAAATGTTTTCAATCAGTGCGTTTTAAGAATGCAGTAAGTACTTACTTCATTATTAGTTTCTTGTGGAGTTCCACAAGGCTCGGTCCTTGGTCCCATACTCTTCCTAGTTTATACAAATGATTGTTGTTTGGTAAATATCAACGGAAGTGTGAAGTGCTTTGCACACGATACTGCTCTTTAATACTGGGTCAAGGATTAGCAACAACTCACACAAAATGAGTTAAATACGTTGAAGTGATGGTTTTATTACAATAAAATGGTATTAATCATTAAAACAAACTAGTCCAGTTTTCGCTAAGAGATCGTTTGAAAGAAATAAACATCTATTTTCTATGTCATTATTGTTTACTGTGTTTACTACTTAAGTGTATGAACATTGACCAGGATGGAAGTGTCAAGTATCTTGGAATGTTACTAGACAAGTGTTGCAACTGGAAACCTCATATTGACAAATGTAAAGCGTTATATTCTTATGGCTGTGAGAAAGTTCTATCTAATAAAATTTGTATGTCCGCGGTTTATTCCGAGAATTGATATTATTCAGTTATTAATTCTAAGTTGCAGTATGGTGTATCCGTTTGGGGAGGTACTTACTTTAAAACTATCAATCCACTGTTTGTTGCTCAGAACAAAATATTTTGGGCGTATCCAAGTTACATACGTCATTCCCATTATTCATTAATTTAAATATATTGCCACTTAGGCACATGAATATTTATTGCATGTTAATATTCTTTCTTAGGAGCGGCCATATTGTGGAGAATAATAATGTACGGTCATGGAGATTAAAAGCATCGAAGCTTACAAATATTTCTATACCTATTCCGCATTAACTTGTTTAATAAACTTCCCAACTATATATCACCGTTAAATACACCTTCAGAATTTTTCAAGAAGTTAAGGAGGTGGCTGTTATCCATAAGTCATGCAGAAACTCTTTTATTGTAATGGAACAAATAATACATATCTAAGACACTAAAACTAGTTGCTTAAATCTGTGAAAGTGTTTACCACACTACGTTTTGTTTTTAATTTTATTTGTACGAATGTAGTGTAAGTGGAAGGTGGGTAAAAGTTAACATGGAAAATTATTCTTGAGTTGATAAAAAACAATTTAGCGCCCTAATCGTAATTTTACCAATACTCGCCATAGATTTATCTGTTGTTGCAGAAAAAAAGATTATTTATCTCCTTCTTTGGCAACCTCAACGCAATAATAGTTTAGTGAGGTACCTATCTACTTGACCATATTATACATATTTCTCTTACTTAAGGCTGATTTTCATTCGTAATATGTAAATATGTTTTTTATGGTGGACGTGGAATAAATAAATAAATAAAAATATTAGGCTGGCATTTTACTATAAAAATTCTTTGGCAAACATTTTTTATAAGCTATATATTCTATAATTTATAGAATAAATATGCTACAAAGGACTTTAATAAAAGCCGTTACACAGGGCTCAACTTCTTTTTTAAAAAATCTCGATCAATAAGGCTCTATAGTGCATTAAATTCTGTGTTTAGATAAAGCATGTTTTCACGCTTTTGTTTATTCAGCTGCAATTAGTCAAAAGTTGCATTCTCAATCCTTTTCACGTATGTTGGTTTGTTTAGGATTATTACAAAAAATTCACGTATAAATCTCAGCTGATAAAAAACCTTTGCGCAATGAAGTTGCAGTACAACATCGCTTAAACCTGTGATAATAACATAACATTCATAGACAGCTTGAACTTCCTACCCATCGCCTTATCAAAACTCCCTAAAAGCTTCAATTTCCCTGGCTCAAAAGACCACTTCCCTCATCTACTTAATACAGTGCAAAACCAAAATTATGATGGTGTTTTACCAGACATGCACTTTTACGGTGTCGACGGAATGACTTCCAGAGCTTAAACAGACTTTATGAAGTGGTACGATGACGAAATTGCTAAGGGCTCTCGTTTTCATTTCAAAAACGAAGTAGTGCGTTATTGTCTGCAAGACGTAGTATCATTAAAAATGACTGCCTAGAGTTTTGGAAGAGATTTGTCGATGTAAACAAAGTCGATCCCTTTAGAGAATGCTGCACGATCGCTGGTGCTTGTAGCCTTGTTTTCCGCAGACATTTTATTCGTGAGAACACTATAGACCTCATCTCAGGCAATGGGTACAAATTGGGTGACAAGCAGTCGAGGATTGCTATTCAATGGCTTGTCTGGATCGAGCATTCTGAAGGCAGACGTATTCAGCACGCTGGGAACTCGCATGAAGTACGGTTAAGGGAAGGTATCCTGGTTGATGAGTTTGCTCACGACACGAACACTGATCTGCTTCATGGTTGCTATTTCCACGGTTGTGAATAAGCTGATAATAGTAAACGTGAACAGGACACATCGTCTTTGCGTCGTGAGAATACGGTGACAGTATCGGGCAGAATACGTTCTTCTAAATAGAAATTTGGGAATGTGAATTCAGACCAACACGGTAAATTAATGTTCGTTCTGTGTAGAACTTATGCTGAAACTATGTTTCAGTATGATTACATACATACTCAGGACGAGCGTAAATTTACCGGGCCTTATGTAGCGGGTGAACTTCGAAAAGCTATAGATTTAGAGTATCGAGTTTAGAAGTCTTAGAAGTATGGTAGTATGAAGTTTGCCAATACGACAGGGCTAGTATAAGCGGGATCTTTTCCCAGGTTACGTTGATTGATAACTTCCTTAACATCAAACAGTGATGTGTTCGGGCTGGCGTTCATGGTGCAACGACGATGAATCGAGGGGTCTATACATCCGCGAATATTTGGAAAGGGAGCGTATCAATTAGGCAGACAAAATTTGAGCAAATTCTGGTCTTACATACATTTCAAAATTAGTTTTAAATTAATTTTGGTACGTTCGGGCAGCGGGATAATTTAACACAAACTAGCATTATTTCTGATTCTCATGACTTTTTTAAAATTATGATCGATCCTTCAAAGGAGGTCCAGTCCATTTTAAATGTAAACGAAGAAGTTATGGTCGTAAACTGGGTTAGACCCGAGGATGGCGTCGAACCACTCAATACTGTCAACGTCGTCTTGGCTGCTTACACAACCGCCAATGCTCGTCTGGTACTGTATAGCTGGAAAAAGTCGCTGAACGAGTTCTCTACTTTGATACAGATTCCGTGATTTTTACGCAAAGTCTTGGTGAGTGGGCTCCGCCTTCTGGAAACTGGCACTAAATTGTAAAAATTCCCAGCTAATTAATTCCGAAACACTAAAGTCTTTAGTGTTAAATGACATTGAACCTGTGTATGCGCATACAGACCATAAAACCGTAAAACATGCCCCTACGGAAGATATTAGAGCGTGGTTACGGAAACAAGAAGCGTACACTATCCATAAATTCCGTCACACGTTTTATGTTAGGTTAGGTCAATACAGGTACAATATTAGGTTAGATTAATAAATGCACGGTTTAGGTTAGGTTAGGTCGATACACGTACAATATTATGTTAGATTAATAAACGCACGGTTTAGGTTAGGTCAATACTCGCGCGCGAGTACCTAAACCGTACGTGTATTGACCTAACCTAACCTAAAACGTGGGGCGGGAAATATGCATAGGGTACGCTTCTTTGTTTCCGTAACCACGCTCTAATATATTCCCTAGGGGCATGTTTATAAATCTAAGCTCCTTTTTTGGCAGAGGTATTTCTGCTAAGACGGCTGCGAAGGCTGTTTCGGCGACCCCCCACCCCAAACTTCCCCGAAGATAACCGATCATATCCGAACATTAACGAGTGCGCCCGCGCACAAGGCCCAAGACCGGCAAAATTCTCGTTTCTCGCGCGTTTCGCTCTTTAAAGTGTCATCGAGTGATCATTATTATAATGTATTCTCCTGTTTATGAGCCAACATCAGCGGACATTAGAGATTTTGCTGACTTGTTAATAAACTATTACAATATAACCGTTCAAGACGATGGAACCGATGATGTAGATGAGATGAATGTATCTCAAATCCTAGATGATGGTGATGATTCTCAAAAGAGGAAGAAGAGCGGTGAGATTGAGAAGGAAGAGTCTCAAAACCGTAATGATGATGATAGCGGCGAATCACGGTCGGAGAAGAAGAAGAAGACCGATAAAAAATGTGATTAAATAAATGATATATTGTTTTTTATAATATATTTTCAAACGCTAAGCTTTCCTTCAATTTTTATTAATAAACTTGTTTTCCTAACGGCGTTCGTAATTGCACTAACAATGCTGCAGTTAATGCAAAAGTACAGTTAGATGGGTAATTACAATAAGTGTGTGACTAGTTTTCTTTTGCACACTATAAGTTAAATCAGACTGCGATTTTTTTTGAATTGAGAGCTGATTTTGTATGACTAAGTTAAATCAATTTGGTATTTTTGAATTGTGGTTGGTTGGATGGTTTTAGCGAAGTTCAAGTTAGTTCCAATCAGTATTTTGAACTGTAATCTGGTTTTCGCCAGCTGTAAGTTACAAATGATTAATAGAGATTGATTTGGTTGATTGAGATTGATATGATTGTTTGATTTGATCGAACGTGATTTGTTTGGGATTGATTTGATTAATTGATTTGTGTTTGAGAAAGAGACGAGGGAGAGACGAACATGATCAACCTCTATTATAGAAAACATTAATTAGTCTTTACACCACTAGATGGCGCCACAAACAAAAAAAATTAGACCTAGAAATATACCGCTAGGCGGCGCCCCCTCTATTACAGAAAATATTCATTAGTCCATACACAACTAGATGGCGACACAAATTCAAATTTCGCAACCAGGGGGCCACGACAGGAGGGCGCAGACCCTAACACAAGTTCATATACTTGCCTTATGAGATAGAATTAGGGCCCCCTTATTAGAATACTATTTCCAGCCAGCCATGCGGGCCACGGCGAAGGCAGCGCAAGTTCCTATATCTGTCTTATTTAATTAACATTTAAAAATTCCAGGGTCGACCGTTTCTATGAAACAATAATACAGGGTCATTTCAAATACCTTGTCATTTATATATGTGCTAATATTAGTGGTTCGCTAAATTAGTAATAATAGAAAGTATCTCAAGATAAAATAGAAAACGTACTACTGGCTCGAAATCGGGTAAAGATAAATTCAAGAAGATGAATACGGTACAGCTTCTGAGAACGAGGAAGAAGGTTTGAAAGCGTGTGTAGTATTTCCAGGGTCGTGATGAAAACAGTTAATTTAAGAATAATCTCACATCTATGTAATAATAATAGTAGCAAAATAAAGGCTGTATATTATCCTTTTGCATGTATTTAAAGTATAATTACCACCGAATGAGCATTATTATTATGAACCACCATCAGAGATATTAGATGTTTTGCGGGTTGTTAATAAACTATTACAATATAATCGTTCAATATGAAAAACGATGAGATGAATGAGGTAAAATGTATCTTAAATCGTG
The DNA here is from genome assembly GCA_036346205.1 of Vesta saturnalis. Lineage (NCBI taxonomy): Eukaryota > Metazoa > Arthropoda > Insecta > Coleoptera > Lampyridae > Vesta > Vesta saturnalis. Next base: position 131,840 of record JARFJB010001658.1, read on the forward strand.
ATAATAGCGATGCTCTCTATATGAAATTTAAAATAAGCTAAATTACGTCACTCTTATTACCGATTAGAAAATTTAAGTGTTTAATTAGCATGGCTATTAAACCCCTGCAGGTAAAATCCAATATAACGTGAAGTACATGTGTGTAATTGAACATGCAAATAAATCAGGCATAATTTTTTCGAATGTATAGGTGCTGACCGCTTATAGAATCTGCCTGTATAAAAAAGCGCCATTGCATCAGAGTATAAATGATTATTATTTCACCTAATATTTAATTTAGACCTTAATGTATTTTGCAGCAGCAAAATTTTAAAATATTTATAAACACATTAATTAACACGATGTCGACGGCTGATTGCTACTTTCCAATTCATATAAATGAAATTAACTGTTTAATAATAATAACTGCATTCCATAAAAAGTGTCATCATGTAGGTGAAATAATTTTAAATGTATGTTGTAAATAACAAACATCGTTTTATATAAATTCATATAGGTCGCTATAAGTAGTCTGCGAAAGGGAAAGGTAAATACGAGTTGCAGTAAGTGTCACAGGATAATTAGATTTGTATATTTACATTGTACAAATTACTTAATGATGGGAAAGCCAGTAGCCAGTTTCATATCAACTATTCATAAGTAAAATCACAAAACGGGTTTAGTGAACTGTATAAAATATTTCAATATTTAGTTTAGTTCTTCAACACAGTTAATATTAGAACAGCCGAAAAAAACACATCTGAAGGTATGCGTATTATCTTTTATATATATTTTACTTAATATTGTTCACAAAAATGCCAGTAAAGATTTTAATGTGTTATTATAGAAGGAGGCTGCAAAAACCAACCAATTCTGCATCAGCTCTTATTCTACAGACTCGATCTCTACCCGTTTGTTTAGTGAATTAGATAAAGGTGTGACTGTTACGCTATTTTTTTTTATTAATTAATAGCATTATGCGGTACGTGTTTGTTGGTTTTAAACTTCGTAGTTATTGATAATAATAAACCGTTAAAATCTTTTGTCTTTTATTTCCGTTATCGCAACTTGGTATTTTGACTGTGGCTGATTTTGAGCAAACTGTAATTAATTAAACCAAATCAGTATTTTTTGAACTGTAAGCTGGTTTCCGCAAACTGTAAGGTGTGATCTGGTTTTATTGAGATTGATCTGATTGATTGATTTGTTTGTTTGAGAAAGAGCCAAGAGAGAAACGTATAAACGAGAGAGAGAGAGGCGTGCATGAACAACTCCTATGGAGCAAATTTTCATTAATCCATACACCACTAGATGGCGCCACAAACAATCCCTAATTAGTCCTATCGCTAGGTGACGCTACCTTTATCACAGAAAAAATATTCATTACTCCATACACCACTAGATGACCCTACAAATAAATTCAAGTTTCGCAACAAGGGGGCCACGACCAGAGGGCGCAGACCTAACACAAGTTCTTATAGCTGCCTTATGAGATAGCATTAGGGCCCCTTATTAGAACATTTTCAAATTTCCCACCGTAACCGTTGCAGAGCCTTAGGCCTCCAATGAAAGCTCAGAAAGTACTCAAGTATAAGGGGCTGTCCTTAGGGCCACCAATCAGAACATTGTATGCGCACGAGGGTAGGCAACCTTCCAGGGGCTGAACTGCCAAAAAGGCTCTTAATACAACCAAAATGGTCCTAATTAGGGTGAAAATTCCATCAAGGGGCTGAAAATGGCCCCCGAAAAGAAGCCGTCAAGGAAGGCGTGGAAGATGGGCTGAGTCTATGACGTCAGAAAAAAATGACGACTAGTGTCCTAGGGGGCGAGGATTGTGACACATAAAGAAACACAAAATGGCGGCCATGGTGTCCCCCTTCTACTATCATATATTTGTGAAACAGTCTACAGAAGCACAAGAAATTATTGTAAATGCATATAACCTCTTTTCAAGTAAGAAGCATCGAAATGTAGCTGTAGACTTTGGAAAAATAGATATAGACGAGGTAAGTACACTATTCAGATTTAGAATAGTAAATCAGTGCTGGAATAAACATGTTTTAACTTTTAGTTCACAGCCACATGTCTTAGTATTAGCAGATTGGAAGATATGTGAATAGATACAGATGAGACTAATTAATTTATGTGTCATTTCTTTCAAATGTTTATAATTCTGCGATTTTTAATTGAGCAATAATTATCAATAAAAAAGTAATTTACTACGTACTTGTTCATTTTTTTCAATTTTTATTAAAATAAATTAATACTAGATGAGTAATTGCGCGTGGTGATGGCGACTTTATTAATAATAAATTTATTCAAATAAATTTTTCACTTTTTTTATTTTTATATGAAAAAAGGTACTACGCCAATGAGTGCTCCCGCGCTTTATTTGGTTACAAATTTAAACGGCTGCCATATTGCAGAGGTCTGGTCACTGGTGAAACGCACTATACCTACTTGTACAGTTTTCAACAAATAAAAGAAGTTATTTTGTAGCACTTGTTGAAAAAATATATAAAAACGAAATTGAAATGAAGTTTTTGAGGTTCGAAGTAAAGAATTCAAAATTTAAATGGCCAATTATGCATGATATATTCACGATCAATAGATTCATTATCATAGGTGGGATTTACTATATTTTGGTATTTACTTTACAGGATACAATATAAACTAGCAAACACGTTGATTTTTGTATGTTGGTATAAGTTCAATAAGGCATGTTTAAATTTTGATTCTTAGTTTCCTTGGAAACCAACTTGGCTAAAATTCTAACATTTGGGAGAGGTAGTTGACTAATGCATATTTCAGGCACTTGCCCCAAAGTGTATTTGTTTTTTAATGGGCCAGAATAATATGGGATGGAGGCATGGTACAATTACCACAGCTACAAGGGGTATACGGTATACGCACTATCTAGGTATTAAAAAAAATTATTTCTGAAAATTGCATAGCATAATGGTCATACTTTTACCTGTATACATGCAAATGCTATATGTAGGATTTGCTATTTTCAGAGGTGCATTTGATCCTAAAATTATTTTTTAGACAAATAGTTCGTAATTACGGTTTGTTTTAATCGCCTCTTCTCTTAATTGTACGAGAAATCAAATTTTTTGAGATAGAACATCATTTTCACATGCCCATCTTAAACAAACCTTAAAACTATCGCCGGCTTCTTTATAAAACTTATCATTTTCTTCACTTTCGTCATCATCCTCTACGTTCGGATCTGCAGGAAATTCCTCAATAATTTCTGCATCAGTTAAATTATCCTTTTCCTGTTTTCCACCATTTACCCACTCTTCTACTTCAGCTTGTAAAAAGTTTTCTTCACTAAGTTGGTTTACAAGATCGGTTATTTCATTTACACCCAGACTAAATTCTTGATTTTCTCTTCTATTCACAAATGTACTAAATGGTAAATCGTCTTCATCGTGGAACTGCTCGTCTTGCCATAAGTTGGATTTTTTTATTATGGTGGAAGTAACTCTTTGCCAAACTTCATTTAAAAAAAAACAGTCGGGTCGTCAAAGCGATGGGACGTGTTTAAGGTAGCTCCAGCTTCTACCTTCGGTTAGTGAAATAAATGCAGGTTAAAATGACATTTTTCTTTGATTTCAAATTTAAAAGTTAATCCAAATTTTATTTTTGGTACTATATTAAATTTTTCTTTGACAGCCAATTCAAAATTTAATCTAACTTTTACCTTTGTTACTATATTTAATCTTAATTTTAATTTATTAATTATAAAAGTAGGTAATTAAGGTCGGGAGAGCTAACATGGTCATTATCGTTATTTATTATTACCCTTCAATTAAATAAAAGTGAAATTTAAAAAAATAGAAAAGTTATCACAATTCACGACAATAATAAAACAGATTTGATTAGTTTAAAATGACAATAATATGCAAGTTGAAACCTAAACTATAAACCAAAATAAACAATTTATTTCAATCTTAATGCTGTCAACACCTACGAAACTAACCATAAACAGATTTGGGTACTATGTAACTTATGCACGATCTTTTTTTAATTAGGTTAATGAATATCCTGTTTTGTTTTCAGTGCAGTTACTATATTCTACGATCGTACAAAAAAATGTTTTTCTTGTATGATGTAAACTATTAATGTTTCCTTTACAGCTCTAATATTCTACAACTTCAAAGGTGGAAGGCGTGATACCCGATGTCGCCTGGTGCAGTACCACCACCTTTACCATGGGCTGCTTAATATTGGTGCTCCAATTTCGGTAAAGGCTGCCGGTCACTATCTTCTTTATTCCTTATGTACTCCCCAACACTGACTAGCCAAGAGTGGCGTTTTAACGGCTAAACCCTTAAAATGCCGAGTTCTAAAACACCAGGTGAGTAGGGCGAGACGCCCACTCTCACGTCGATTCGCCCCAAGGATTATGGGGGTGACAAAAATTCGTCAACGCCAAATTAAGACTTAGAAGAGCAGGAATAAAATTTTGCCCCATTCGGATGACCGGGAGGGCAGGACTCAAGCGACCACGGTCATCGAAAGTACCAGCATTCGGATACATTACTGCAACGTACGTGGTATTAGGTCCAATCTTAATACTGTTTACCTACATCTTGAACAAGTGCAACCGGACATTCTGTTTCTATCAGAAACACAAGTCTACCCTGGAAGCACTGATTCGCCTGACCTGCAATTTCCCAGATACAACATCTACTCTAACTTTCGCCTTCACAGCGGAGTATGTACGTATACCAAAGACAGCGTAGGTTGTAAAAAACAACTTTGATGCGATTTGGTTCAAACGTCCTGGACCTATACCTTACAACTAACCCACTTGTCTATAAAACCCGAGTCCTTTCCCCACTTGGTCAATCACAACACTGCTTAATTGAAATAACTGTTACTCGAAAAACAGATAGAACTATGTGGTTTTAAATAAGCTAACTGCAGCGAACTGCGAGATTTTTTAGCAACCTTCCCCTGACGTGAGTATTGCTTTAAACGGTCCTCCTCTTCAAACATTGCTCTTTAGATCTCAAGTTTTCAAACTTTCTATGTTAGGGATGTCCGTATCAACGAACCCTTCATAGGTTAACCACCTTTTGTCAGCCAGCAAAACAGCTGCGCGTAAACTGGGCTTTCTACACAGATCCAAACAGTACATCACATCACAACAACTCTTTTTACTGTGTAAGGCTCAAATTCGACCTCATCTGGAATACAATTCCCACCTATGGGTCAGTGCTCCCTAGGGAAGATATTAGAGTGTAGTTAGGGAAACATGTTTTAGTTATAACCGGCAGATCTTTGCGATATCATCTCACATCTTACAAAAAATCAGCTTTCATTTATAAAATACTGGTTTGGTTTAACTTACACCTCACGTAGACACACACACACACACACACGCATCCGCGCACGTCCGCACACCCGCGCACACACACGCGGCCGCAAGACGCAAACGCCGACACACGCACGCACGCACCAACACACCGCGCACACACCCACGCACACACACACACAAAATTACGAAAACACAAACACAAAAACATGTAAACACGAAAACACAAACGAAAACATGCAAACATGAAAACACGCTAACGCAAAAACACGCAAACACGAAAAACACGCAAAACGAAAAACATGCAAACGAAAACACGCAAACGCGAAAACATGCAAACACGAAAACACGTT